>CAJNDV010007502.1:63667-73997 GCA_905221635.1 Symbiodinium sp. CCMP2456 | reverse complement strand
CCCACCTGAAAATGTCCTAGACTACACCACAGACTGAACCCCAGAATCCCAAAACCCCTGCTTGGAGGATCATGGGACTTAGTAACTAGGGTTATGTATAAATAAGGTAACTATAATAATAACCCAATTAGGGTACTTATAACCTTACTTACTAAGTCCCATGATCCTCCTAGTGACCCCTAAACCTTAAACTATCCAAAGCCCCCAAAACCCTCCCACTGCAGAGCCCTAATGCTCTTAAGTCTCTTGGGCCAGTGCCTCCCTAAACCCTGAAACCCAGGGTTTAGGGTTGAGGGTCCTGAGTCCGAAAGAAACCCAACATCAAATAGAAACCAAGCGCAACCTGAAAAGGCCCAAGCTTGAAATTCTAGGTTCCCCAGTAGCCCCTTAATAATAAGGGTACCCTTTTTCCTACTATTTGGTTTTAATCAGGGAACCGAAAAAGAAAAAGGGCAAAAGGGGAACCTAGAATTGCTTAGGAAGTCTACAGATGGCCCTGATGCCCTGAAGGTGCACTCAGCGTAATGCAGTGCTTGTCTTGAATCATGACCTTCTGTACCTGACATGAATCTGGGTAGTTCGCTAAATTCGGGGTCCCTTTTACGGTCCTTTTTATAAGGGTGCCGTACGATATATGAGACCTAAAACGGAACCCTAAATTAGAGAAGTACCCATATAGAGCCCTTGTAGTACCCTTGTAGAAACCCTTGTAGATCCTTTTCAGGATTTAAGGAACCCCGGTAGACAGGGACCCTAATTTCGAGAACGACCCATATAGAACCGTTGTAGTACCGTTCTCCAAGAGCGGCCCCAAAGCATTCACATGAATTAATAGCACACGGACCAAGAAAACTAGACTAACTAACCAATGACTGCAAGATTCGCGGTGCAGAGTCTGGATGTAAAATAATAACTATAAGATCAAAAACATTATGAACAGATGTAACTAAAAACATACAAAACTCCAGATGAAAGTAAACACACACCAAACTACATGAGTGGAACAACGGAGCCCCACAGCGTCCCTTTCTGTATACAAAAGCTATAGAAACCCTTAGATCCCTTTAATTTAAGGAACCCCCTAAAAAACGGACCCCTACTTTAAACAACTGCCCCAAATCAAGGTGGGCGGCTATCGGGTTCAGTCTGGCATGATACAAGGTCATGTAAAGGCTGTGGCCTCAAAAAGGAGGAGTATTACTAAGGAGTATGCCTTATAAACCCCAAACCCTGAACCCCTAGGCCCTAAACCCTAAACCCTAAACCCTAAACCCCAAACCCTAAACCCTAAACCCTAAAACCCTAGAGGAGTCATCAAATTAACATGGCATAACCTGAGGGAAACTCCACGGATCCCTAGACAGAGTCTTTAGAGCAACTTTAGGGTTTAGGGTTTAGGGTTTAGGGTTTAGGTTTAGGGTTTAGGGTTTAGAGCAACCGAAAGGATGCCATTATAGAACCCTTTGAAAATTAGAGTAGGATTTTGCGGCATAATATACTATATCTACAATAAGTAACCCCCAAACATAATACTAGTAATTATTTAGGCCCCTGTATTAGGCATGTTCCTTCAATTCCGGGCTCGGACTCTCGGGCTGGTTGATATAGAGTTTTGGTTTAGGGATTGGGGACCATTGCTAGAACTCCAGGGCCTTTTTTGGTGTTCTATAGGTTTCTCAGGCAATGGCCAGGGTCTACTGTTCCTGGGCTTTGAAGTAACCAGGGAGAAAAAAGATAGACTTTTATTTCATAATCGTTCCTTTAAGGAACAGGTCCCAAACAAAAAGTATTCAAGTATGGTACTCCAAAGCCCAGGTTCCTAAGCAGCAGAGCCTCACCTCGCTAGACTTCAGGACATGTCTATTCTTCGTGGTGCGAAGCACCCAGGCTCAGTTCTCGGAGGCTATGACACCATGAGTACGTGTCTGAGCGGTTTAGGCTCGCAAGAGTCTTCGATTCACCCGGGTTTGGGGAGGGTTTAGTACATACATATATATATATATATATGTATTTGTCTATATATTTATTTCGGGTTCAAGGTTTGGGGCTAGGACTCAGGGTTTAGCATGTAAGCTTATTGCAACGATGCGTTGTGGGATTTTTGGATCGGTGCCTCCATTGTTAGAGTAGGGTTTACGGTGGCATACTCTAGCACAACTAGGTAGAGACTACAACTCTTCTGGCTTCTATAGTAATGTAGGGGGCCCTAATAATTAGAATAATAGGGCTTTTGGGTATGTTCTAGCCCTCCAAAATAGGATAGGTAATCTGGGTTGGCTCCTCCAAGCCTCTGAAAAATATTCGTAAATAAGATCCTCTTAAGCCCAATAAGGGAAAAAGTATAAAATGTCCCAGAGGCCTACCTAGTAATTATTAAGGACCCTCTGTTAACTAGTTGTGACTTTGTCACCCTCCCAGACTCCACCCTGGACCACCTGTGGATCCGAATGGCTCTGGAGCCATGACCTACTTTTCCTATAAAACCCTAAACCCTAATGTAGGGGCCGTAATAATTAGAATAGGATTTTGGTAGGTTCCTTACAATAGGTATAGTACAGTATACCCCCCCAAACCCTATTCTAACTATTTTGGCCCCTGTCCCTAAACCCTAAACCCTAAACCCAAAAACCTAAACCCGAAACCCTAAACCCTGCAAGGCCCTCAACACCCCAGTTCCAAGCCAGGACCACCGAGAGCAAGGAGAAGAGGATGACATCCTGCATCTCTGCGAAAAGCTGATGGACCTTCCTGGCATAGTCTAGGACATTTTCAGGTGGGTAGTTACTGTTATAGGAGCCTTATAGAAGGCCTATATACCTTATAGAAGCCTTATAGACCCTAAACTCCCCACCTGAAAATGTCCTAGGCATAGGGACTCGAGACTTCGGGGTTAGGGTTTAGGGTTTGTAAGGAGAAAGAGAGGAGGTTTGAGGGGTGCTATGGGTTCTTTATAGTTCTTCATGGCCCTTATAGGAGTATAGAGAAACCCTAAACCCTCGGCACTAAACCCTATAGTATACTTCACACTTTAGACCCTAAGCCGTCTTGGAGAGTTTCCATGCATGATTTAGCCTTCCTGGCGACTGAAGGACTTCAGGGTTTCGATTTTTGCAGGTGTTTTATGGAGTCGCTTAGGGTTTCGGGCTTAGGGTTTAGGGTTTAGGGTTTAGGGTTTAGGGTTTCGGTTTAGGGAGCATGATGTCATGTGTGAGGTTGAGACTGGTTTTGACGTTTCAATTTTGGGATTGGGCTTCCCGGCACTTGCCCGGCAGGGCTTACTAGCGACTTCCGGGCTTCTAAATGAGGACCCGGTTCAGCGGTCCTCATGACTACTGTAGGAGCCTTAATAATTAGAATAGGGTTTTGGGGTATATTCTACTATATATAACTATAAAAAGGAACCACCAAAATAGTATAGGTAATGATTAAGGCCCCCCAAATTAGGGGTTTTGGTTTTTTTTTTGCGCGTCAGTGCGCGGGGCTTCGGAGTTGGAGCTTCTGGTCTTCTTCGCTCAGGGGCCTTGCAATTTTCCCTTTGTCAGACTCTGCGAAACAATTCGTTACATAGGGTTTTCGGGTTTAGGGTTTAGGGTTTCGGGTTTGGGGCTTAACTCGTTACAGAAAAGACGCAGATTTAATATGAGGTTCAGCCATAGCAACTCGGCTCAATATCTTGCAGCATCAGGCCTACGCCGCAAAGCCTACAATCCTCGTCTTCAGGGAGGCTTCGTGTTCCTTCAAGCGTTCTATGCTGGGGCTCGGGATTCCCTTGTAGAAACCTGGTGCAGACCTTAGCGGGTGCATACTTAAATTCCTTTTGTGGTCGTTGCAACCCTGATCCCTAGGACCCCAAACGCTAAAGACCAACGCAATCAAGCCCCAAGCTTTGGCCCTAAACCTACTGTAAAACCCCTCCAGGCCCTCAACGCCAGCCTGACACCCCTAACCTGAACCCCAACAATTTTCAAAACACACAACGAGAGCCACAAACTTTATTCCCTTTCACCCTGAATGCCCTAAACCCTAAACCCTAAGCCCCCAAACCCTAAACCCTAAACCCTAAGCCCTAAACCCTAAGCCCCCCAAACCTAAACCCCTAGAGAGGAAGCCGAGCCGGGCTTTCGCTGGGTCTTCCGTCATCATCAGGTACAGCTTCAAGGATCGCCTCTGTATCTGAGGGAGGATTTAGGGTTTAGGGTTTAGGGTTCGCCTCTATATCTGAGGGAGGATTTAGGATTTAGGGTTTAGGGTCGTGTGTAATGGTTAGAGTAAGGTTCCTTGGAGGGCTCTGTTCAAGCGGGTCTATAAGGGTTTAGTATAGGGGACCTTAAAGCTTGTTGATAGGGTCTGGGATTATTATCATACGACTTTCAAGGAGGAATAGCATTGGTCATTTGTCAGACTGTCATAGTATGTAATATCTGTGAGTTTCTGAGAACATGCATTCCTCGTTTGGGGGCAGGGTCCTTACATCAAGGATCCTACGATTCATGGTATATATCAAGGCCCGTGTGTTCTGAAACGTTCGTTTGGATGCAGGCTTCAGGGTGTCTTGGTATTAGGGCAGTAGTGATGAGAATGGGATTTGGGATTGGGAACATACAAATATTATACACCAGGAACTCCAAGGACAAACATTTGTAAACCCTCCCAGAGCCCTTACGAAGTCGAATAGAACGAATAGAACGTTGATAAAGCCTAGATCCTCGCGGCGCCGGGGCTCGAGCAGGTCCCACTTTCCACCTCGTCTCAGCCGTCGCTTGACTTACGGGCTTGCAGTGGGGCCTGCGGTGTCATATGGGTAGTTCTCTAAATTAGGGTCCCTTTGTTAGGTTCCCAATATAGTACGGCACCCCTATTAAAAAGGACCCTGAAAGGGACCCTAATTTAGAAAACTACCCATATAGGGTTTAGGGTTTGGAGTTCATTGTTTAGGGTTCGGGGCAAAATTAAGGGTGCAGGGTTTCTGGGGTTCAGGGGTCACATAGAGTTTTCATGAGGGATTCAGTATGTAGAGAGTTTGCTCCTAGTCTCCGTAATGGGTTCTGGAGTTATAGACTTCGTAGCCAGGCTTCTATAGGGTCTATTGGAGATTCTAATTACTCGGGTTTATGATGGGTAGGGAGGATATCTTGCGGAATTCATGGCAATTTTAAACCCTAAACGCTACAACCCCAAACCCTACACCCCCAAACCCTATATACCCTAAACCCTATATACCCTAAACCCTAAACCGGTAATTTGGAAATTCAGAATTCAACGATTTAAGGCTCAAGGGGGTGACGTTGGCAGTTTGTGGCCCCAGCTTGAAGGTTCTCTCCGGGTGCAGGCTTAGGGTTGAGGGATTAGAGCTTATAAGGTTTAGGGTTCAGGGTTTAGGGATTAGGCTTTAGGGTTGAGGGATTAGGGCTTAGGGTTTAGGGCTGATAAGGTTTAGGGGTTTAGGGTTTAAGGTTTAAGGTTCAGAATTTAGGACTTATGGTTCAAGGCTTAAGGTTTCGGGGTTTAGGGTTTAGGGCGTCAAGTTCGAGAGTTTGGAATGCTTTCCTGCCCGTGGTTTTGGCTTTAGGGTTTGGGGTGCAAGTTAGGATTTAGGGAGGCAGTGGGTTTCGCGGTCAACCGTTTCTGCAAGCCGTTGGACTTGGGCATGGGCATGTCTAGGACAGAGGCAAACGGGGCATAGGTGACGAGCAATGACAACTAGCAAGAATGGGAAGATTGCCCCATGCCCTGCATGAACTCCTGCTGCCTGCAATACTGCGTACCCATTAGGAGGGTCAGTGACACACGCATCCCCTAACCCTAGAACCCTAAACCCTGAACCCTAAACCCTAAACATTAAACCCTAAACCCAAAAACCTAAACCCTAAACCCAAAAACCAAAACCCTAAACCCAAAAACCTAAACCCTAAACCCAAAACCCTGAACCCTAAACCCAAAAACCTAAACCCCAAACACCCAAAACCTGATGCATGTGGCGGAGCCTTTCTTTTCGTCGTAGTGGTCGTTGTGCTTCTGCACAGCCTCATCGAGAAATCTGAGGTCAGGGGTTAGGGTATAACTGAACCCTCAGCCCTAGAACTTGAACCCTCAACCCCTGAACCTTAAACACTCAACCCTATCTTAAACCCTCAACCCTAAACCTTAGACTCTCGACCCTGAACCCTAAACCCTGAACCCTAACGTTAAGCTTCGGGGGCAAGGCCTCACCGAGGAATCCTCGGGAGGGTTCTCGGGCTTCGGGCGACCTTGAATCCCTCTGATACGGTGTAGGGTTTAGGGTTTAGGGGTTTAGGGGTTTAGGGTTTAGGATTTATAGACTTTAGGATTTATAGGGTTGAGGGTTTAATTATAGGGTTTAGGGTTTAGGGTTTAGGGTATGTATGTAGGGGCAGGACCCTCCGAGTAGCCTCAAATGGAGGTATAGGGTCCCAAATTAGCGGTATTTAGGGTCAAATCGAGGATAGATGGAGGGTCTTGGAACCTGCACACAACCTATCGAAAAACATGTATGTAGGTTTAGGGTTTAGATACGTTTGTACGTGTGTATCAGGCAGTCCTGACTATACATGCATCTAAAACAGCTTGAAGATCAAGACCCCTGCCACGTTCGTCAGGTGGATCATGGCATCTGACCTGGCATCAAGACTCAGAGACTCCAATATCCCTTAATTACGGAATATACCTTAAGTTATAGTAGGATCCCTAATATGATTTAAGGTATACTCCTTAATTAAGGGATATATGGGAGTCTCTGAGAGACGAAAGCGCACGTCCCCACAAGCGCATTCCGCCCTAGCAAAGCCTCCCAAGCTCAACAAAGGGATGCCCGAACCCATTCAATTCAAGGAAACTGCAGGTGGGGAGTGTAGGGTATATAGGGCTTCCATAAGGCTTCCATAAGGTATATAGACGTTTTATAAGGCTCCTGTAACGGTAACTACCCACCTGAAATGGTCCTGGACTTTCAAGAGCTCTGCGGGGAGTTTGGGATTCCGGAGGCATGCTTCTGAACTCCTGCAGATTTAAGTACAAGCTTCGGGACTGCGTATAACGGTTACTCCCGCGGTTCGAAGTAAAATTTGAGGGCCAGAAATGCCCGGCCTAACTTCGACTCTCGAATACAAATGCCCTAGAACCTGCGGTGACCTCAAAATGTTGCCTGCTTCCGTGCAAGACGTAGCCTGAAACCCAAAACCGCAACAATGCCCTAAACCCGCAATCCAAATCATAAACCCCAGGATGTCCGTCAAAGAAGGCGTTCAGGCAAGACACCTTAAGAAACAGAGGGCACGTGACACGGATCCTTATAATCTGACTTAAGGTACATTCGTTTTCTCTAGGTTTAGAAAGCTCCATCTTGACTGCATATGTTGTGACAGGATGGGTCTGGGCCTTAGGCTCCTATTGCAGGATGTTAGGAACATCCGCCTGTCCAACCAGATATGGAACTGCCGTCCTCAAGTCCCAAACCTACGTCCCACCACAAATACATAAGTGCGTTTGAGAACCTGTGATACAACGTGTCGGGTTGCAGGATTTGTGATTCAAGGACAAATTGAATTCAAGACCTGGCGGGCTCGAAATCCGAAACACCAAACCCCCCAACCCTCGAATCCCAAACAAACCGAACGCGCGAAACCTATAGATCCGTTTTGAAGTTGCATGACTCTTGTATCTTCAAGGACCCCTTCCGAATGCCCTCCGGGCATCTGGCAAATCAGCAGTGTCCATGGAAAAGCGAGCATGCGAGAAGCGAGCCTTGTCCAAGAGAGAACGAGTTGGTGTTTTGGGTTTAGGGTTTTCGTGCGATTTGGGAGCTCAGAAAATTACATAAGGCATCCAAAGTAGAGATCCTTATTGCACTATTGCTGACACGCCTGCAAGCATGTGGCCAAATGCCACATGCAAGCTTAGCTAACAACGGGGTCTTCATTGCTTGACTATAGAATTCCTTACGGCTATACTATACTGTAAATGTAGAGGAACTATAAGGGGTAATCCCTAGATTCCCTACATTTTCGGGCTTTAGATGCCCAATAATCTATAAGCTAGTGCTTTGTTTGGACGAGCCCGCTGTCATCACACACTAAACAAAAACGTCTCATTGGGTCTGCCACCATCAAAAGTAATCTTTTCAACTCACTTCCCGACCCACACTAGAATCTCAGGAACGTGCGAATCCGCTGCGGTACCTCGAGATGAGCCGGCAAGCTGCTTTTCGCAGAAATATTGCAAGGCGGTCTGTCTTGTGCCAGATACGCAGAAAAGCACTCAGTGAGTTATAAGAGTTGTATAAGTTATATTGCTAGGTAGTCAGACCCCTCACAGTGTTTCAGCAGTTCTGAGTGATGTCTCTGTGCTCGACAGCCACGTGAGGAAACAGGATGTATCTCCAGGGTGTCTGTTGCTCCATGTCGCTCCCATACTCGGATGCTCGGACGCCAGCACATAGATGGTCAAGGGGCTGTAGCTCGTGACCAACACCTCAAAGACGCAGGATGCTTTTTCCAGTATTTTTCCGAGCCCTGGTTGGTTGAGATGGGGCGGTTCCAATCAAATCTGTTAGAGATTCTAGTGCTTATGTCGCTTGGAATTGTGAGGTGGAGTTTTGAGATTGCAGTGTCACGCTGCGTTCTTTTCGGGTTTGCGGCCGTGAGCAAAAGCGCCGTCAACTTCAACTACTATACAATCAAAAAATAGCCCTAAATCCGAAATCCGCGGGATCAGAGACCTGTTCCTTGGGTTTACATGTAGGTCCTTAGCATGTTTCTACTTTCTTTTGAGATTTTTCGTTCTGCCGAGCGGTTCTCTGATCGGAGGCCATATGTGCCGAGTTCAGGGTTGCTATAGGCTTCTGTGAGGGTTCTGAATGTTTGTTCATGTTAAGAGCAGACCTTTAAGGGTTTAGTTTTGGTTTGAATGCTTTTCATGTTAAGAGCGACTCTATGAGGGTTTAGTTGTTTATAGGTCTTACGTTTGGCCAGCACTCCCTACTGCATACTTATTAGGACCCGCTTGGATGAGCCGCTGTGCACTTCCTCTGAATCGCAGAGGTCGAATGGCCTCGCAAAGACTCTGGAAATTGATGGCAGGACAAACTTGAATACATACGGCCTAAATGATTACCAATACTAATTTGGGGGGTTCCTTATTATAGTTATAGTATCATGGGCCCCAAAACCCTATTCTGATGGTTAAGGCCCCTATATATATGTGTATATATATATATATCTATTACTTGGCGCTTGATGGTTGTCATGGCCAGCATTATCAATTACCGTTGCTGTTCTTGCACGGTAGCCTCCTAGCAACTATACTACTAATACCTCTTAGATAAAAGACAGTGCGGTGGCTACTGCCTCTACAGTTGCTACTACCACTTTTGCTGCTGCAATTGCTATTGCGAGGAGACGTGCATCTCTAAAGCTGAACATGATGCTTTTGTTGAAACGATCAACACTGTGAGCCTTCAGTTTTGGTACTTTGGTTAAGGGCTTCTGGCTATATCTACTTACAGCCCCAACTATGGCACGCACGCCGAACTTTCAAGTATCCCAACCATCAACCCGCACACAGAATCCCGATTAAAAACAAACAGCTGGGGTGAGCACATAAAGCCGGAGATCAAACTTCTTGCCGCCGATGAGCAGTGGCTCGGAAAGGTATCTTTGGACCTCATGATTTGGCAATCGTCCCGTGGTCTTCTGATCAAGTAATTTTGAGGTTCAGTGCTTGGTGCCTTTGAGGGCTGTTTTCGGGTGGAGGATGCCTTAGGTGAGGGCTTGAGGCTTGTAGTGACTCGAACATAGGAGTTTGGATGTGGGTTGTTCAGCCCCTGGGATGGGAACCCCCCCAAACCCTGAACCCTAAACTGTACATCGTTTTTTACAATTCTGCCAGGAATCCCCAAGCCCTTAAAGGAACCCATGAAAAGCAGCCATACTGAAAAGCCTCAGTCGCAGAAGCAATGCGCCAGAAAAAGAAATGCAAACGGACGGTTAGCTTTCATGTGCTTTGGTCAAGCTCTTATGGTCGGGGGATGCCTTTGGCCAATGCCTGCTTGCAAGTACTGCCGTTGACTACAGGGACGTTATTCCAGATCATTCTAGCCCGTCCACCCTTTGTCTTAGGGTTCCATTCGACTATACACACAAACACGGAAATGGTCAACAAGGTTGCGCAGTCAAGGCCACACTGCTGCGAGCAGTCTCCCGGAACTGATTAGACACGACGGCAACGACAACAACGACCGAGGAGGAGGAGGAGGAGGAGGAGGAGGAGTCGGGGTTAAGGGCCCATTCTAGGGGCACATGGTTTCAACCTTAGA
>CAJNDV010007502.1:21678-45310 GCA_905221635.1 Symbiodinium sp. CCMP2456 | reverse complement strand
TCCAGGGCTTAGGGTTTAGGGTTTCAGGTTTAGGGGTTTAGGATCTCCAGGGTTTAGGGTTTAGGGTTTAGGGGTTTAGGATTTCGGGTTTAGGGGTTTAGGGGTTTAGGGCTTAGGGGTTTAGGGTTTAGGGTTTGTTTTAGCCCCTTTTGACCCCAGCCCTTGCTCCATGGACTACAGTAAGGCCGCGTCGGCCAGAGGACGTTTGAGCCTTTTCAGCACACCCCACCAAACACGCCATTAGGGTTTAGGGTTTAGGGCAAAAAGTTGCACCCCGGTCCTTACCACACATGCCTGGGTATGCGAGCTTCAATTTGCAGGGAGCGTGATATAGACCCTAAACAGTAGGACCCGGGTGTTAGAAGGATCCCTGAATACCGTACCCGAAACAGGAAAAAACACATGGGGATCGTTGATGACCACTCAGATGGGTAATTGTCAAAATTATGGTCCCTTTTGGGGTACCCTAAATAATAGGTGCCGTATTAAAATAAGGACCCAAAAAGGGACCATAATTTTGACAACCACCCACATGGGAATCGTTGATGACCACTCAGATCTCAAACCACTGGAGGTTCGACGCTTCTACGGTCTTCAAGTTTTCGAGCCCCCTAAACCCTAAAATTAAAGTGAGAACTTCAGGTCGGGAGGTTGAAACTCTGAGGGCTTTCAGGCTTTGGGCTTAGGGGTTTCGGGCTTTGGGGGTTTAGGGTTTAGGGTTTAGGGGCTTAGGGTTGGTGGTTCAAAGGCTTGGCGGTTCGCTTCCAAACCCCAAATCGGTTGTCCTTGTCACACCAGAAGAGGTCCCAGTCAAGCTCCTGCTGCAGGTTGCTCTGCTTCACCGTCTCAGCTTCTCTTCGGGGGGCTTCGGGTCCTAGGGGCTCCTTTACCTTAAGAACCCCAAACCTACATTTTTGTAGGGTCCCTATAAATCCCATATTAGGGTTTATAATAAGAACCTACAAAAAATGGGTTTTGGGTTCTTAAGGTAAGTGTTCTATACCTCAACCTACCAAAACCAACGTTTTTTTTAGGTTCTTGTTATCAACCCTAATCTGGGACTTGTAGGGATCCTACAGAAAAGTAGGTTCTGGTGGGGTAAGGTAAGGTTACTACAATAAGCAACAGTGTACCTAGAGTGTCTCAGAGGGATCCTTAGTGTTGCAAGCACCTTGGGCTGAGCTGGCAGCACAACCCCTACGTATCAAGTCCCCTCATCCTCCAAGCGGGGCTTCGGGATCACACGCCGGCAGGCATAGCGGTTCGGGGAGTTTGGGGTTGATCTTTGAGAGTGCAGATGTAAGTCATCCTCATCATTTCCGGGCTCAGTTGCGTGTGTAGCAATGCAAAAGGTCCAAGTGCAAGAGAAAAGCCAACAGCAACGAACTGCTCAGGGGGTTATGAGCGTTGCGGGTCCGGGGTTAATAAACGATTCTAAATGCCTGCATACGGGTGTTCTTTGGCAAACCCTTATGTGGGTGTTTTCATGGATAGTTAGGACAGGGTTTTGGGGATGAATATAATGGAACATTGTCGGGAGTGACTACAGTTTGGTTTGGTGACTAGTTAAACAAACACTCGATGGTATTCAGAGTGTGGGGACTGGACCAGATTTCGGGCGCGGTTTCGGGGTGAGCCTGTTCTTGACCTGCTCACCGGCTGCCCGCAATCCGGCAAGAACTTGAATCACAAAGCGGTCCCACCTCCACTCCAAGGGCAAGGTCCCAGCATCAAAGCAAAAAGTAAACCCTAAACCCTAAACAGTAAACCCTATACCCTAAACCCTAAACCCTAAACCCTAAACCCCAAACCCCAAACCCTAAGCCCTAAACCCCTAAACCGTAGGCAACCTTGAAGAGCTAGGCTCAATTCCGCTGCTACACCCGGAACCCTTCAACTCTGACGGGTCTTCAACGCCTCAAGAGTTAGGGTTTAGGATTTAGGGTCTAGGGTTTAGGGTTTAGGGTATAGAACTTATCATATTAGGGTTTCTGGGTACATACGATTCAACTAGACTTAGAGAGGGGTTGCAACGGGTTATTATACAAACAGGAGGTCCCGGCAAGTTTCATGGCCTCCGTTTCTTTGAAGCCGCGAGCTTTCAGGACGTCGTAGATTGTATTGTGGAAGGAGCACCTGCTGGCTGAACTGTATCACTCTCCAGGTTTCGACCGGGATATTGTCACGATTTGGGGTTAGGAGTGGTGCCCAGAGAGCCCAATACCCCTTAAATAAGGAATATACCTTAAATAATAGGGGCCTTAATATTATGATTCAAGGTATATTCCTTAATTAAGGGGTATTGGGCTCTCTGGGTTTGCACTTAAGTGTAGAACCCTGAACCCTAACCTCCACCCTCAACCTCAACCTGCACACAAAACGCAGGAGGCGACAAGCCTACAGCAGGCAGGAGTGCAGGACCCAGGCCTCGCTTACAACCCCCTGCCCCTTGAGTTTAGGGTTTAGGGTTTAGGATTTTCGGGCTATGGTTTCTGCACAAATTTGTTCTCTAACTCTGCCTTCGGCAACCTAAATCGCAAATCTTTGTATGCCATAACCCCTAAAATTATCCAGCGAAGCCTTCTGACGCTGCCTTGCTCAGAACACTCTCTCTGCAAGAGCCCGAACCAAAACCCCAACAGCCCTAAACCCAAAACCCCAACAGACCCAAACCCAGAAGACCAACAGCCCTAAACCCAAAGAAGGCCCAAAGCCCTACACCCAGAACCCGAACAGCCCTCAACCCGAGACCAACAGCCCTAAACCCAGAAAAGGCCAAAAGCCCCAAACCGGCCTGAATTTAATGTCCCTCCAGGGCGATGCATCGCAGGGTCTATCCAGCCGCTTACGAAGCTCCTCCGACATCCGAGCCTCAGAGGTATGACGGGGTTTAGGGTTTAGGGTATGATACGGGGGGCCTTAATATATAATTAGAATAGGGTTCCTTTAAAGGGCTCTTGAAAGGGTCTATAAGGGCTACTGTCAGGGTTACTCTCAGGGCCCCTCTCAGGGTCCAGGGCTAAGGGGAAAGGGTTTGAGGGTTTAGGGTCTAGGGGCTTGGCAAACGATAAGGCAGACGCCCGGGTGACGGTTTCTGGTTTTCTGGGTTTAGGGTTTAGTGTTCTTTGAAAGGCTCCTCAAAAAGGTAATAGAAGAGTTCCTCTCAAACAGGGCTTAGGGTCTGGACAGAGCCATAACGCCTTGCACCCTGAACCCTACATCCTTAACCCCTCAACCGCAAACCCTGAAAACCTGTAAACCCTCAGCCGGCAAGCTCTAATGTAGGGGCCCGTTATACCATACTTCTAGTAAGGGACCCCCAAAATAGTATAGGTAATCATTAAGGCCCCTATAGTAGGCAACTCTGGGGTTCAGGTTGCCACACCTGGGGCTGCGGCATGTTGCAGCAAGCCTGACAGTCATCTTGGAAGCTAAGCTTAAGACCGGGTGAGACAGGCTCTTCGTAGGCTGTATGAAGCTTCTTGGGGAATATCGTGCAAGTATTAAGGGATGGAGAGGAAGGCTTCGCGCAGCTGGGGACTACAGGGGGGTGCAATATTGTTCAGAACCCTGTATCAAGCTACTATATTTGTTGGAGGCCTATGCAATGTCTATGGCTCTATGAAAAGCGGGAATCCAAACCAATGTGTCCCATCAGAGTCGAAAAGTCGTGCTTTGTGTTGCGGCCGCTGTTATGAAAAAGCAACTTCGGTGACGAAAATGCACCCCAAACCCTAAGTCAGCAAGTCAGCCAGTCAGTTGGTCAGCCCGGTTGGCTGTTGGGTTGGTCATGTTGTGGGTGTTGGCTTGTGTAGGCAGGTAGGTTGGTAGGTAGGCAGGCAGGCAAGTACGTAACTATTGAGTATTCCCTAAACCCTAAACCCTAAACCCTATTCCCTAAACCCTAAACCCTAAACCTTAGACCCTAAAATATGTGTACTTGTTTCACTCGCATCCTTCCTTCCTTCCCTCCTTCGGTCGGTCGGTACTTCGCCGACAGTTAGGGGTTTTGATAATTAGAATAGGGTTTTGGGGACCATTACACTGTAGTTATGATAAGGAACCCCCACAATAGTGTTGGTAGTTGTTTAAGCCCCTACAGTACTGGCTGGATGCCTTATCTCCAGCAACATTTACTTGCTGCCTACTGACCCTGAATGCCGACAACAATGCTGATACACCACCATTGCAAGCGAGGGAATACAGCACGGCATAAAGAATATTTATCGCATATCGTGTGAGTACATGGGTGAATATTATTTGAGTAGTCGTCGCAGGGGCCGGAGCAGCAATCGTATGCCGAAATACGGATCGTATGCGCAGAATTAAGTAGGTTCCTTGTCCGGCTGGTTGCAACGGTAAACCCTGAACTCTTCCTTCACCAAAGAAGGCCAAGGCCTTTATTCAGCGTCTGCTGCCATGCCAGGGCTAAGCGCACCACGGATGTAGGGAGCGCGAGGATGTTGGTTTAGGGGCATGGGGTCTGGGGACGGCGCGGAAAGCTGACTCTTGGAAAGCTCCCGAGCTGAGTTTGAAAACCCTCATCGCTGGTTGAGGCGTTAGTCACTGATTATCCTCTAGCTGCTCTGGCATCTAGTAGTCTAATTAGTGCCTTGGACTAATTATGTCAGAGGGGCACGAAAAGATGGCTCAGGGCCCTGCAGCTTATCATTGCGATACGCTTATTGCGATCTGTGGCTATGGAACCATCATCATGTGAATGCTTCTTCAAGAGCCCTGCGGGCACGTACTGTGTGGCATTTCGCAGTTGCTGGATCTAACTTGTGTCTTCGCGACCTCCTACAGAAGATGCTGCGGAGTTTTCGGAGCTACTGCAAACCCAGGAGGCCCAATAAACACACCTAAAATAAGGAATCTACCTTGCATTCCAAGGGGCCTTAATATTAAGATTTAAGGCACATTCCTTAATTCATGGGCAGTGGGCTCTCTGGGAAAGCGGTGTAACGTAGGGGCCTTAAAAATTGGAACAGGGTTGTGGGGTATATTATACTATAGTTTGAAAAAGGAGCCCCTAGATTAGGCAAACTCCGGAGTAGCAAGACCCAGGGGCTCAATACGCCGTAATTAAGGAATTTACCTTAAATCATAATATTAAGGCCCCTATAATTTAAGGTCTATTCCGTAATTAAGGGGTATTGGGCTCTCTGGAGACAAGCCGTGATCTTCCCCAGGCTGCAATAAGCAGAGAGTAGCCGCTTTGACAGTCAACGAGGGGGAAGTCGATTTCCGTTTAATGTAGGGGCCGTAATAATTAGAACAGGGTTTTGGCGGTTCCTTATTATGATTATGGTATAATATACCCCAAACCCTATTCTAAACTACTGCAACCCCTAAATTGTGCCGATCGAGGAAGAATGATCCCCCATTTCCCTTTACTCAGGGGTGGGTTGAAAGTCCGCGATGTTCAATGTGCTCGGTGAGGCATTGGTCAGTCCAAGGCCATTCTCAGAAGCTTGGCTCTCTCCCCAGAGAGCCCAATACCCCTTAATTAAGGATTATACCCTAAATCATAATATTAAGGGCCCTATAACTTAAGGTATATTCCTTATTTAAGAGGTATTCGGCTCTGTGGGTCTTCTTTGGGCGAGTCGACGGTGCAAAGGAACTCAGAGAGCCCCATACCCCTTAATGGAATGTACTTTAAAGTATAATATTAAGGCCCCTATAATTTAAGGTAGATCCTCATTTAAAGGGTATTGGGCTCTCTGGGAACATTCTTTTCCAAACGTCGTGAGCTGCGCGATGTCCGCATAGAAAAGGCCAGGGGCACTTGTCAGCCCCTGAACGTAGCATCGCGAAGTATGCCTACACAAGCCTCCGTTTGGCAATCTTGAGGAACGGAAGAGTACTGCCCAAACACCCTGTCGAAGCCCTGTTAAAACCCTCGTAAAGCCCGGTAGAACTGCGACAAGACCCCTATACAACCCAACCCTATACAACCCTTGTGAAGCCCGGTACGAACCCATTGAGCACTCTATCAAACCCTGGTAAAACGGGTAGAGCTCCACTAACAACCAAGGTTGTAGAGCGGCCTTAATGCTTTAGATAGGATGCAAACAATAGGAGCCTACGGAAAAATGTTGGTAATTATTCAGACCCCTATTCAACAAAACCTGATAAACCCTTATTCAGCAAACTCGGATTTAGTGACCCTTGTAGAAGCCCTTTATAGAACCTTTTACAGGAACCCTATCCTACTTGTAACGGTCCTGTACAGAAAGTGTTTTCCTCTAAGCGCGTTAGGAGGGACCCTTAATAGGGACCCTTGTAGGTTATTGGGGTGAATATGGGGACTGGCTATATAAGGGGCATATAAGGACTATACAGTGGTTCTTTAAGGTAATGGGACTAAGGGTCCCTATTAGGGGTCCCTCCTAAAGTCCTTAGACAGACAGTGCCCCTAAACCCTAAACCCTAAACCCTAAACTCTAAATCCTAAACCCTAAATCCTAAACCCTAAACCCTAAACCCTTACTTACTAGGTCCCATGATCCTCCAAGTGGTATTCTCCGGTAGCTCAAAGGGAGACTCAATAGCTGCCTCGAGGCGTTCAGCGTGTGTCCGGGATCGCATTTACAAGTCTTGACATTCAAACCTTTAGGGTTTAGGGTTTAGGGTTTCTGGTTTTAGGGTTTAGGGTTTAGGGTTTAGGGGTTTAGGGTTTAGGGTTTAGGGTTTAGGGTATGGTTTTGGGTGCTATGGTTTTAAAGGCTTAACCCTAAGCCCTAAACGCTCTTCAGAGTGTCTTTAGAGATTTATGGCTCTTGGATGGCTGGTGGGGTTTCGGGTTCAGGCAGATTGTACATGGTGGAAATAATAAGGGGTGATGCGGACAGTAGTAGTTTGCAGCACTCGCACGACCGCAAACCCGGTGCTAAATACATCATGTTTTGCAGTGCACATGTTGTAGATTCAGTTGTCAGCCTGTTTACTGAAATTTGTTTGCTGACTGGGTTGGATAACTAACTAGCAAGTAAGAAGCGCAAATGGTTCTGCTAAGCCGGCACCAACAATCTCAAAGCTTCATCCCAACGAGTGTAAGCTGTCATCGAGATAAGCGTTCAGCACTCAGTCATGTTGAAATGCCTCTCCAAGTACAAGCGTAAACCCTACCTTAAGAACCCAAAACCCACTTTTTTGTAGGTTCTTATTGTAAACCCTAATATGGGATTTATGGGGACCCTACAAAAAAGTAGGTTTGGGGTTCTTAAGGTAAACCCTAGACGGCTTAGTTTGTTTGCTCAGGGTTCAGAGGCTGGGTCGGGTGCAGGGTCGCGGACCGCTACAGGACACAATCTCACTTCAAACCTACACCGCGAAAAAGAAGTCTCTTTGTTCCTGAAGCTATCCCCCTATCGAGCTTCGCACTACAGCGCGATGTCCTAGTTTACTTACGCTGACCTCCTTCGGCAGTGTTTGTCCGAAACCTATACCCTAAACTCTACACTGTAAAGTCTAAAAGTCCTATCTGCACCCTGCAAGAAGCCTCAGGAATCCCAAAACAACCTCTTATTTCCCAATAAGCAAAACGTTAAACTTTCAGATTGCTACTAACTTATAAGAACCCAAAAAGTTTAAAGGTTGGGTATTGGAGAACTAAGACCTTCGAAGAAGCCCGAAAAAAAACAAAACTGGCCCTCGCATGAGCTCCAAGACGCAGCAAGACCCCTAATCTAAGGTTAGAAGTATGGGCCCCTAATATGGACCCTTAGGCTTTTCTAGGGACCCCTAAGGGTACATATAGGGTTTATAGTACATATAAAAGGATCCCAGCGTTAAGGGCCCACACTAGGGGCCCATGGCTTCAACCTTAGACCTAAAAGAACCCGAAGCCCTGCAAGAGTTCAGCCAAGACCCTGCCAGAACCCCGCATAGAACCGCGCTGTGGGGTTTGTTGGGTTTAGGGTTTCGGGTTCGAGGTTTAGGGTTTAGGGGGGTTGGGAGTTGAGGCGATTTTATATATGTTTCACGAAGAAAGGTAACTATAGTAGAGCCAGTTTAGGGTTTAGGGTTTAGGGTTTAGGGTAACTATAGCCAGTTGTATACTTTCCTAGAACCGGAGCGGCACCCCAAACCCTAAGCCCACTGTACTTACTAAGTCTCCTGGCCCTCGAAGTAACCCGAAAAAGCCTAAACCCTAAACCCTAAACCCTAAACCCCTTGGGGTTTCAGGTTTCGGGTCCTTGCGCAGCCCCAGAACAAAACCCAATAAACCCCCATATGTAGCGGTTTAGGGTTTAGGGTTTAGGGTTTAGGGTTTAGGGTTTAGGGTTTCGGGTTTAGGGTTTAGGGTCTTGCTACTCAGAATAGGGCTTTAAAGGGCTCCTGTATACTAAAATTACCAAAAGGCAACCTTAAGGTACAATCTTGGTGATGAGGCAGGCTTCTAACCTAGATCCTAAACCTTACACCAACAAACCCTAAACCCTAAACCCAAAAACCCAGAACCGTTGTGGACCCCTTAAAGGACCCCTTTAAGGAAACACTCGGCTTCCTCTGAAGCCTCGACGTTTGCCTCGTGCCGAAGTCTCGCTTCGCGAGGGGCACGCGGTGCAAATGTTAAATGTCGCAGGAAGGGAGTTCAGGATTTAGCCTTTAGGGTTCAGGATTGAGGCTTTATAGGGTTCAGGATTTAGGCTTTATAGGGTTCAGGATTGAGGCTTTAGGGCTGCCAGGGTTTAGGGTTTAAGCTTTAGGGCTTCTCGGGCTTCGGATTTAGGCTTTAGGGCTTCTATTGTTTAGGTCTTCTAGGGTTTAGGCTTTAGGGCTTCTAGGGTCTATCGGGCTTAGGGTTCAGGATCTAGGCTCTAGGGATTGGTGCTGAGGCTTGCGGGCTCAGGGTTTCGGAGTTTCGGGTTTCTGCCTCGAGGTTGGATCAGGCCGCTAACTGCAGGCGTTCAGGGCTCAATGTAGAGGACGGAATGAGAGTAACAGCTCCCGGAGAGCCCAATACCCCTGAAATTACGGAATAGACCTTAAATTGTAGAAGCCTTACTATTATGATTTAGGGTATATTCCTTAATTAAGGGGTATTGGGCTCTCTGGGGCTACCCTGCATAAGTAGACGATAAGATACCCTGCTCAGTGCATGCTCTGTATTCAGGTCAAGTGACCACTCTGACCGACTTTAGACCCACAGGAACTGAGCGCACCGATAAACATCTGTCATGCATGGTATGACATTATGAACAGATCAGATACGCACACACAAACACACACGTCCGTGGTTTTGGAGGCAAAAGGTTCTAAGCACGGCTTACATGCTTGATATGTATGTATGTATGTATGTATGTATGTATGTATGTATGTATGTGTATATGCATGTATGTATGTATGCTTGTGTGTGTATGTATATATATATATATACACATACCTGCATGTGTATCGGGTTGAGAGTTCAATACGGTTTAGGGTTTAGGATTTTGCAAAGTTGTAGGCCTCGGCAGGTTTGTGGGTTGAGGATTGTGTTGGGTTTTGGAAATCGGGGACGCTCAGCCGCCCATGACGGGATCCTCCTGGACAGCCGCGGCTTATCTAGACCCTGACCAGAATCGAGCTTGAGTCGGTTTAGGGTTTAGGGTTTAGGGTTAATGTTGAAAGAGCGTGTACGCAAGGGTTTACTAAGGCAGTAAGGATCTATCTTCTGTTTCCTTGTTGTTGTTTGCTATTCTCTGACTATGGCACGTGGACGATGAAATAGATGTATTAGTGTATAGGTTACCCATGAACCAAAACACCCAGCCGTAAAAGCATCCATAATCGTAAACTCTGCATCCTTACACCCTTACTTGACCTAAGACCTTTTGACTCTACTAGGCACACAGCTCCAATTGTCTCTGAGGCCTGGCTTCATACCGGCAGGTACACTCTTTAGGGTTTAGGGTTTAGAGTTTAGAGAACGTTCGGGGTTGGGTGCAGGAGGCTCCGAGAAAGGTTTGACCCATGGTGCCCTACACCCTTACCTGCAAACCCTAAGGCTCCATGTACCCATATAGGAGATACTTAGGCCTTAAAGTACCTATAGAGGGACCCCTTTAAGGCCTAAGTATCTACTATAAAGGTACATGGAGCCTTTGGGAGAGTCGAAGCCCGGAAATCAGCAGCTGTAGGAATTCAGTGGCTAGGGCTACTTGGAGGATCATGGGACTTAGTAAGGTTATAAGTACCCTAATTGGGGTTATAATTATAGTTACCTTATATATAACCCTAGTTACTAAGTCCCATGATCCTCCAAGTAGGGGTCTTGGCACCCACTTTGAACAGAGACTGCATACAAAACTGGTTGCGGTGGGACCTGGTGGCATTGTGGATTGGGCGTGATGGGTTCCGGTTTTCCCTTCGTGCAGAAGCGGTGGTGTGCAAGGCGCAAGTCAAGGCTTTTCTGTTGGTGTTAGGCTGCAGCTGAATCTTATATAGGGTGTCGGATTCACTCCTCTTCTGTGCGAGAGTTTGCACAAGTTACATGCTTCTTGAGGCTTGCAATTGTTTCCTACACCACAAACCCTAATCCCTTACTATAGGAACCCTCAAAGAAATCCCGCAAGCCCCCAAGAGTGCGTCAGACCCTTCAGCCCAAAATCCTAAGTCCGGAACCACACACGACAACAAACTTTGCAACAATCTTACAAAACCCGAAACCCTCAACCCTAAACCCTAACCCAACAACCCCCTATAGGATGCACTTAAGCCCTGAACCCTCATCGAATCCTTGCAGGAACCCTTATAGGAACCCGCAGAGCGGCCTCAAAAAGTAGGACAGGGTTTCGGGGTGATGTAAGAGCTTTAATACTTAGAATGGGGTTTTGGGGGATAGTTTTAGTATAACCTACCCCAGAACACCATTCCAAACATTAAGGCTCCTTTTTTACAGGTTTTCGGGCTTAGGGACCGTAATGGCTAGAACGAGGGTTTGGGGGGTAGGTTTAGGGTTTAGGGTATCGTGTTTAGGGTTTAGGGATATGAAGGAGCCACAAGGATTACTATCGGTAATTATTCAAACCCCTCATCACTCGGAGTGCTTTGGTCCCTTTTGTACTTTGGCTTTCGTTTGATGTAATGATTATGCACGCTTTCGCTTCACTTCATGGTCTTCTTTTCCTTACATTAAAAACCTAAAAGACAAAAAAAGGAACAACAGCCGAATTCAAAAGAATCAAAGCTAAGGAACGCATGCTTTTCCCTTGTAAATGTTGGGCCTTGTCCATTCGTTCCTCATTTCCGCTACGTGATCTAGTTCATTCAGGCGTTTGCTTCGCTCATTCTTTTCATGCTTCCCATTCCCTAAACCCTAAGCCCTTGCATTCGACCCTTTAGCCCCAGAAAAGGGAGGCCTCCTCGCCCTTTTTTCGGGCAAGACGCCGGCGGTAGACCGAACCTTGGCCGGACGCTAAGAGGGCCTTCATAAGGTTTTCATGAGTTACAATGAGCTTTCTAAGGCCTTCGCGATGAATCTCAACGGGTTCTATAAGAGAAATGAATATGGCTTTCGGAGGACATGCTAGTACCTTTTTGTTGGGTTTCGGAGGACATGCTAGTACCTTTTTGTTGGGTTTCATGAGTTTCAACGGGTCTCAGAATGAGGAATGTCCTTTGAAATGTACAGGGGTTCTCTTTATGACTTAGGGAGTGTTCAACAATGAATGGGTACTGGGCTTGCGGGTGTAGGACGTATGAATTCTTTGCTGACTAATTAAATGGGCGTAACGACTCTTTTTAAAGAACTAGACGTTCCTTTTTGGGGGCTCCTACCAAAGATCGTTGTTGTTGTTTGTCACCGTCGTCGCCGTTGTCGTGACCGTGATCGCGGTCGGGGTTTGTCGTCGTCGACGCCGTCGTCGCAGTAGCAATAGTCTGCTGCTATGGTTCTGTTGCCATTGCTGTTCGATGCTGGCTGTCGCTATTGTTCATACCATGACTACAAGACTCTGCCTAAACTTAAACCTTCAACTCATTCGTCCCACTCGCAACAGAGACCCTAGCCCCATAAACTATCAAAGGAAAAGCAATCAAACCAAAACGATCCAAAATCCAACCGAAGCCAATTCGGGGCTTAGGCTTTGCACCCTAAACCCTAAAACCCTAAACCCTAAACCCCTAAACCCTTACACCCGGCTTGGTCTTCGTCCGCCGTGAACCATTCGCTACTCGGACCCGGGCCCACGCAACAAGAACGGTCAACCTCCCCTCGCGGTAGCGTAGCTAGGGTTTAGGGTTTAGGGTTTAGGGTTTGGGGTTTAGGGTTTAGGGTTTGAAGAGATGCGGCCAGATGCAGGGGCCTTGATAATTACAATAGAGCTTTGGGGAGGATACTATACTGTAAGTTTGTATAAGTAGCTATAATATGGAGATACTCCATAACGCTAACGTTCGTGGACAGGTTTTCGCCTCTTCTGCCAAGAGGCGGTTAGCTCGGGACTTCTCCTTTGTGATGTCCCACCTCGTGGCAGCGGACAAACACAAAACCCGCAACCATCTGCACCTGGTCATTCTGTAACCCAGAGAGCCCGATTCCCCCTAAATAAGGAATATACCTTAAATTATAGGGCCTTAATATTATAATTTAAGGTATATTCCTTAATTCAAGGGCATTGGGCTCTCTCATCCTGTTTAAGAGACAGCAGGGATGAATGCTCCAAAAGATGCATCACGAGGAGACTTTCACAACAGTGAACGACTCAGACAGGGGGAACTGCCATGGGTAGCGACGGCAGTCGCGAGAGTCCGAGCAGGATTTGGTGGAGTGGGAAGTGCTGCAGAATTCTCGCGAAGTAATCGAAGCATGAACGGCACACCTCCGCGAACCCTACATCTTCTGAAAGCCCACCCCCGATAAAGCCGAAACACCAAAACCCATACAGCCCGACACACGGAACCGTGAAACCCCAACTCGAAACTCCGAATCCCAAACCTCTCCCATCATCCCATTTCTCTACTCTTCTTGCGTGCCTTTCAGGCTCCCTGTGGCGAACCTGGCTCCAGGTGTGACTATGTCGAGGTTTAGGCTACCAAGGCTTTGTGGTGCAGGGTCGTTGAGCTGTGTGGTCTAAGGGGGGTGTAGGGTGTCAGGGTCTCTAGAGGTTTATGAAAGCTGGGTTTTGCAGCTTCGGGCTTGGAATGTCATGGTTTCTGTGGTAGCGGCATCCGACTCCGATTCCTGCTCTGGCTCCTGCTCCTGCCCCTACTACTGCTGCTGGTGCTGCCCCCACTACTACTACTACTACTACTACTACTACTACTACTACTGCTACTGCTACTGCTACTGCTACTGCTACTGCTACTGCTACTACTACTACTACTACTACTACTACTACTACCAGCACTTCTACTTCTACTTCTACTTCTACTTCTACTTCTACTTCTACTACTACTACTACTACTACCACCACCACCACCACCACCACCACCACCGCCTACGACGACGAAGACAGCGGCGACGACCATCACCACTACCGCCACTGCTCTTAGAAAAGTCAGAGGTCGACGCCTGGTAACAGTCCACGCCAAAGGCTGACCAGCATCCCCGAGATATCTGGGTATTCAGGGCATCCTCGCACAGAAGGCAGGTCGGTTGCTTCGGTGCGGTGCTTCGGGCCGACTCAAAACTACAGCGAGTTTTTGGGGCTTCGGCTCTGGACAGGGTTGGGATTGGTGCGTATGAGGCTTTCATTCCCTAAACCCTAAACCCTAAACCCCTAAACCCTAACCCCTAGACCTCCGGCCCGAGACTTTTTGGATGCTTCGGTTAGGGAGTGAGGGCTCGGAACATTTTTGGCTTCGGTACGGCAGATCAAGACCCCCTCTGACTTCAAGCAACCCTAAACCCAAAGCCCTACCTGGACCCGAAGGAACCTAGCTTCTCAAGGCCTTGTATACGGACATCACAATAACGAACACTCATAACGTGGATCATTTAAGGTTCGAGTGAATTCTAATCCCGAAACCCCATAAACCCTAAACACTAGACCCTATAAGCCCCCATAAGCCCTCAATCCTAAACCCTAAACCCCAAACCCCAACCCCTAAACCCGAAACCCAAACCCCTAAACCCTAAACCCTAATTCCTGAACCCTAAACCCCAAAGCCCTAAACCCCTAAACCCAAGAACCGGTCCGCCGCTGTGGGCCGAGATTTCATCAAGAAAACGAACTGCTCAAAGTCCAGGTCGTCAGCGCCGCCTGGTTTAGGGTATGGTTTAGGGTTTAGGATCGAGGGTTAAGGGTTTATGGTGTAGGGTTTAGGGTGTAGGGTGTAGTGTTTAGGGTTTTGGGGTTTGGGGGTTTATGGTTTAGGGTTTAGGGTGCAGGGTAATTAGGGTTTAGGGTGTAAGGTTAAGGGTTTAGGGTGCAGGGTTTTAGGGTTCAGGGCTTAAGGGTTTAGGGTGTAGGGTTTAGGGTGTAAGGTTTAGGGTTTAGGGTGTAAGGCTATGGGCTGAGGGTTTAGGGTTTTAGGGTTTAGGGTTTTAGGCTGCTTTAGGGGTATAGAGGTTTAATGGTTTCGGGCTTAGGGTGTACAGGGTGTGGAGTTTGGGGTTGAAGGGTCTAGGGGTCGGTGGGGGTGTGGAGTCTAATTCAAGGTCTAGCGTTTAGCGTTTAGTGTTTCCGGTGGGTAAGGTTGCAAGAAACGTTTGTATACTCGTACCCTAACCCCTATTCGGGGCTTGGGGTTGTGGAAATATGGTGAAACATTAAACCTCATTCCCTACCTTCACAACCGCAAACCTGCCGCTCTAAGAACCTATACGGGGAAATCCTAATCAGGAGCCCCAAAAACAAGTACGTGTCTGAGGGTTGAGATTAAGACCTAAACCTTAAACCCTAAATTCACGAACCCTACATCCTACGGTCCTACACCCTAAGGTTAGCCTTCAACCTTAAGCACTAAACCCACAAACCTTACACCCTTTATGACCCTCAACCGTTACAAACCTGAACCCTGCTCCTTCCAGTGTTATTCGATGGTTTAAAAGGACTCTGCAGTGGATATTGTCTGGGGTTGTTAAACGGTCTTGATGGGGCTTTTCAACAATGTTTCTTTAGAGCACTTTATGAGCAAGTCTAAGTCTGAAAGTATCTTGTTTGGGCTTCTCCGCAACCATAGCACATTACATCCATAACTGCCATACAATCTTATCTCCCTAAACCATACTGTGCTTATACCCAGAACAGCCTTGCTTCAAAGCCTAATCTTTCCACTGGCTAAGATGCTGCGAAGCTTGGGTTCGTTGCTGGCCTGACGGTTTGATGGTAGAATTTCTGTGCAAGGCTGAAACAACGATATGGAGGACCTATAATACAACGCAATACAAGAGCTACCGTACATACGACCTGTTTCAGCCTGCTTGCATACCTACGACTCTGTATAAGATTGCTGAAAGGTACCTGTAAACTCCATGGTGAGGTCTTCGGGTAGGCCGTATATGTCCCTGATGGTAGCAGGCTTGGCCAATGACACGTGCAGGTTTAGTTTCGTATTGAGCTCCTTTTCCCACCGTCACATCTGCGCTCCGTTGAGGTCTTTGAGGTTTAGGTCTTGGGGCTCGGTCGCGTTAATCTGGTATTGTCAGCGCCCGTCGACGGTAAATGCTAGCTAGTCGCATGTATACCTCCGACAATGTGGATCTATCAGAAGCGTCGCTAAACCCTAAACCCCTAACCCAAAACCCTAAACCCTAAAACCCCTAAACACTGAACCCAAAACCCTAAACCCTGAAACCCTAAACCTAAACCCTAAACCCTAAACCGCAAACCCTAAACCCTAAACCCTAAACACCATACCCTCCAGAGCTTTCATCTCGCCTTTCTGCTCCAGCTCCCGCTGAATCTGCGCGGCACAGCTGTTCGCCTTAGGAGCACTAGTTAAAGGAAACTACAGCTGGGGAGTTTAGGGTTTATGGGTACAGGGGTTTCGGGTTTCGGGTTTAGGGTTTAGGGTTTAGGGTTTAGGGGACTACAGGTGTGGAGTTTAGGGTATATAGGGCTTCTATAAGGCTTCTATAAGGTATATAGACCTTCTATAAGGCTCCTATAACGGTAACTACCCACCTGAAAATGTCCTAGAACTAGGACGAAGGTAAAGTAGGGGCCGTAATAATTGGAATAAGGTCGGGCTCCACTTTACTATAGTTATGCTAAGGAGCCCCAAAATAATATAGGTAACTATTAAGGCCCCTATATTAAGGCCTCGGGATTGTAAACAATTTCAAATTAAGCCCTTAGGGTTTAGAGTTTAGGGTTTAGGGTATATACTTTCGCCCCAGCAACTCCCCCTTCATAAAGTAACTACTTCGTAGATCCCTACAGGTGTGGACCGTGGCCAGCTACTGCCTTTTCAGGGCGCTTGAATCATTGAAAGATTCAACATTTAGGCGCTTGCTATGGGGTTTAGGGTTTAGGGTTTAGGGTTTAGGGGCCTGTTTGGATCTCTGAGCAGCACTGGGATGTAGCTGCACATGGGGTGTGCAGAGGCAGCTGCCCCTCCCCTTCCCGAACCCGAAATTCCCTAAACCCAAAACCGTAGCGTTTAGGGTTTAGGGTTTCCCAGACAATTTGCCTTGCTTTTTGGTCTGCCGGTTAGCACAGGGTTTGCAGGCGTGCGAGCGCGCCGAACGTCTGGTCGATACAAAACGATAGAGGTGCACCTGCACGAGTGGAAACATAGAGCTTAGCTCGAAGTGGATCACTGACACACGGGTGGAAACATAGAGCTTAGCTCGAAGTGGATCACTGACAGCATAGCTCTTCGAGCATTTGCCATTCCTTATAAGCAGAAACCGGACAACTGGAGAATTATTATCCTAATGCCCTTGTGTGTGCAGAAGTTCCACACTCATCATCCTCAACCCATCCTCAACTTTGCGCGGTTTCTATTATAAGTGCTCGTTTAGAAATGACCATAGACCGTTCATGGCCCCTCAACTCAAATCTAGATGTTCAGCCCTAAACTAGAAACCCCGGATCTTAGCAAAACCCATCGCGAACCCCATCTAATGTAGGGGCATGAATAATTACCAATACTATTTTGGGGGTTCCTGATTATAATTATAATATATGGGCCCCAAAACCCTATTCAAATTGTCAAGGCCTACTATCTTAAGCCTTGCAGCTCCCAAACGGACACACTAACGCAGAAGACTGAGTAGTGAATAGCTAGTACCTAGTCAATGTCTTTGACTGTACTTCCTTGTTGTAGCTTTCGTACAATATGCCTCCAAACCCTTTACGTATTGACTTCTGCAATCTATTCGCAGCCGGTTGTAGCTATACTCTTTGCTCGCTCTTGTACACGCTTTGTGAGGATGCAAAGGTCGTCCTTTGCTTCGCTCTTCGTCGACAGACTTTCGCCTTCATCACACCCCCAAACCCTATTGAAAGCCCTTAGGCCCCTATACTAAACCCACATACTAACCCATACCCTTTGCAGGAACCCTTAAAGCACGCCTCCATTTAAACATTAAGGCCCCTATATTTGTCTGCTGGGCTCCCGGGCGACCTCCATGGACACTAGCTGCCCCTCGACCTCCTTCACGATCCTGGCAGCCGATCTCGGCTTACGCCTTTAGGCTGCGAGCCCTAAACCCTAAACCCTAAAACCCAAAACCCCTAAATTAGAAATCTTTAGGGGTTTAGAGTTTAGGGTTTGGGGTGTGCTTTGGGGGGCCTTAATTATTAGAATAGGGTTCCCTCAAAAGGGTCTATAATGGTATAAAGAGGCCTTAACAATTGGAATGGTTTGGGGTATACTATGCTATATCTATAATAAGGAACCCCCAAGCCCTATTCTTTTTATTGTGGCCCCCACATTACTGCCTTGGCCTTCTGTGTCATCGCCTGGTGTGTGTTGTTTTTCTGCATGTATATGTGTTTCACTATACACACACATATATATATATATATATACAAGGAAGAGGGAGCGAGAGAGCGAGAGAGAGTGAGAGAGAGTGCGCGAGAGAGACCGATCCCCCTACAAGCCAGGCATACATGAAGGGCACTCTAGTTATGGGGACAGAATATTCTCACAGGGATCGTACTATTTAGGGTGTATAGTACTGCCCTTGCCTTGTAAAACTCATGTTTATAACTGTCTATCTACCTACCTATCTGTCTGCCATCATACTATACATATACACTGGACATTCATACATAAAGGTGTGCCCCCCTGGACAGAAATCCCAAAATAGTACACAAACCCCGCCCCGAAGGCCCAGCATTTTAGTATGTAAAGATACTAGTCAGGTAACCCTGGCTCTAACAGCTTGTCATACTTCTGTTACTATGGTGATCATTACTCTTGTTCCTACTGTCAAATCCATCTAGCTTACGCCAAAGCAGGAAGGCTACACAAAATGAACCCCGGCGAGGGGTTCGCTAGGGTCTCGTTACATAAGCCGTCATACGGTCCTTAGAACGCTTCTTCAGGGTTCTACTACCGGGTTTTATGAAGTGGGGCTTGATGTTTAGGGTTTGGGGCTCTCCGAGTACTTCATGACATACACCCGGCTCCTCCCCAAAGGTTGCTAGACCTTAAACCCTAAACCCTAAGCCGTAAACCGTCCCTAAACCATAAACCGTCCCCAAACCCTAAACCCTACACCCTGAACCCTAAACTTGGTTCGGTTTTAGCTGAACCACTCAACAAATCCAGCTTCAATGCCGAGCCCGACCGGCTAGCACCCTACTCCCTCAACCAGAAGATCGTTACCTGAAGCCTCACGTGAAGACGTGGCATGTGCCCCTTAAGGCCTATAGCCCGAGACTTACTTGAGGAATTTTCCTCCAGTAACCGATGATCGAAGGGCATGTCGCTTTCTAGGTCAGCCCCCGATAAACCCTAAACCGAAACCCCCCCAAACCCTAAACCCCAAAACCCTCAGCCCCTAAACCCCTAAACCCTAAACCCGAACCCTAAACCCTGCACCCTAAACCCTCCAAGGCCTGCCGATCTCATCGCCGCTGATGGTCCCGCCCCGATCTTTGTCGAAGGCGCTGAAAGCCTTCATTTTTTCTCCACACGCTCAGAAAGTGTATGGAGTTTAGGGTCTAGGGTTGAGGGTTAAGGGTTCTCCATACGCTCAGAAAATGTATTGTACGGGCCTAAATAATTACCAATACTATGTTTTGGGTGGGTTCCTTATTATACTTATAGTACAATATACCCAACTCCTATTCTAACTATTAAGACCCCAATGTTATGGAGTTTAGGGTTGAGGGCTGACTTGAGGTTAAGACATCTCCTGTAATTGAAGGGCATCAGGCTCTCTGGCTGTGTAAGATTTAAGAACATGTGCTCATGGCTATACAAGGACCCAGAGACTCCAATATCCCTTAATTAAGGAATATACCTTAAATCATATGAGGGATCCTACTATAATTTAAGGCATATTCCTTAAGTAAGGGATATTGGAGTCTCTAGGGATGCTGCTGCACAGGAGTCTGCCGGAATCTGGGAGCGCTGTCTTATTTAAGTGGTACAGGGCTCTCTGGGTACTGGAGTGCGGGTTTAGTATATGGGTTTAGGGTTTAGGGTTACTGCTTTAGTATATGAGTACAGCTGTATAGCCCTAATTACACCCTAAACTCGTAACCCTAAACCCTAAATCCTGTAAACCCCAAACCCATGCCGTAAAGCCCTCCGGCACTCCAGTACCCAGAGAGCTCAATACCCCCTTAAATAAGGAATATACCTTTAACTATAGGGGCCTTATTATTCAGATTTAAAGTATATTCCTTCATTCCCTGATGGATTCCTTATAGATCCCTTTACGGAACCCTTAAAGGTATATTCCTTAGTTACGGTACGGGTTCCTTACTGCAAGGAAACCCCCGAAACCTGGTGGAAAACCCTATATTACGAGTATCAGCTAGCGCCTCCCAAAGTACCGGCATGCAGGTCGCCCGATGCTGGTCCATCGCGGCGGCCAGAAACTCCTGTGGGTTTTAGCCCGTTAGGCTTTAGGGTTTGGGGCTTTGGGGTCTAAGGTTCAGAATTTGAGGGTCTAGGGTTAGGATTTTCAGGCTAAGTGATCTTGGGTTCAGGGTTAAGGGTGCGTAGGGGTCCGGGTTTTGGGCCTTGGGTGTTCGTGTTCATGGCATCGTTTCGCCCGTAGGGGCTAATTTTGGATCTCAATACTTGGCAAAACTACTCCTTATAGGGTTCGCTGATATGGTCTTAGTAAGTTATAGCATAGAACACACCCAGCTCAATCAAAGAGGGTTTCCACGCTTTCGGGTGCCAGTTTCGGATTCGGTGGTCTGGGTAACGGGGTTGCCTAGTAAGGTCAGCTTAGGATACAGGTCTTCCTGTAGATCCCTTCTTTGCTTCCTCAGCTCAGAGATCCTATTAAATCAAAAGCCCAAAAACCCAGAGAGCCCCAATACCCCTTAACATAAGGAATATACCTTAAACCCTAAACCCTAAACCCTAAACCCTAAACCCTAAACCGGCCTTAAACTATAGGGGCCTGAATATTCTGATTTAAAGTATATTCCTGAATTAAGGGGTACTGGGCTCGCTGGGTACCATAATTCCCTCACTTTAGGGTACCCATAAAAAGGAATATACCATAATTCCCTTAGTTTTGGTACCCATAAGGAGGAATATACAGTACTTCCCATAGTTTAGGGTCCTTAACCCAAACCCCCAAAAGGAAAAATAGATCCGCTAAGTGGGCTCCTATAAAGTACCCTTAAGTGGTTAGGGTCCCTAATTAGGGGATCTATTTTTTAGATCCTTTTGGAGGTCTGGGGAGGTAACGTAGGATTTATATCACCAACAGTATGAACATTATATGGGACCCAAGAGACCCCAAAAAAAAGGCAATGCGGCACCCGCCTGTACATTGATGGTTCCCGAGCCATCACGGTCGACCTGTGCCTGGTTTAGGGTTTAGGGTTTGGGGTTTAGGGTATGACTGTCCGACAAAGGCACGGAAGCAGCTAAAGTCTTGGCGTTTAAGGATCAGGTTCACAAAACAGAGGGGTCACGTTTCGGGGGTCCACATATTCAGGAATCCTACACTTTAGGATCTATGTTGGGTTCGAGGTTTTCAAGTCTCAGTGGTAATTGCGAGCATAAAGAGCCGAACAACCGGAACCGGTTACTGGTTTTGTTTGGCTCCCCCAATGGGGTGCTGGCTCTTCGAGCTTGGCCCTGGAGAAGGGGCAAGGACTTGAGCGGTTCGGGCATTTGGGGCTTACAAAATTTCTGCAGCCCTAAGCCATAAACTCTCCAAGCCCCCAGCCGTCTATCCCTTCAAACAGGATTCGAGTTTAGGTGAAAGGCGGTTTGGGAGGTCAATCTTTCAATCACCGACATAGGGGCATCTCTTTTATAAAAAGGATTTCGGGGCACACGGTACTATGTGAGCTGCGAGGCCACATCAGCAGCCACTACTTCTTCAGACACACTGAACCAGTGATTGTAGGGGCTTGAGGCATTCATCCAACAAAGAAGCAAGGCTGTGGTATGCCTTCCAGTTTTCATCTCCCGGCACACTGCAGCCCCAAATCTCCGGACACCGCCCCCAGGGGACCTACACCAGGATCTTACGGCGCTAGAGCCGCGCACCCCTAAAACAGAGTTAACCCCCAACCAAAACCTGGACCAGTCTCAAGGTTTGATTAATACGGAATATTTCGTAGTAAATTTCCATTCCGCTCCCAATTTCTTTTAGACTACAACACAACATCATATCCCAATGCACATTTTGGATTTGCAAAAGCCCAAGCCCTCAGTACAAAAGCCTAAACCCAAAGCCCTAGAGCGTCAGGGCCCTAGACGGCCACAACACCTCTCGAGGCCCGAACAAAGAGTGCAGCCAAGTCCTGAAGCCAGGTACCAAAGAGCCCAACGGGGTTTTAGTCGGTTTAGGCTTAGGGTTTAGGGTTTTGTACTTAGGGCTTACGGTTTAGGGGTTTAGGGGTTTAGGGGTTTGGGGGTTTGGGGGTTTAGGGTTTTGTACTTAGGGCTTAGGATTTATAGGGTTTGCATGTAGGGCTTATGGTTTTCGTTTCTCTTGACGGGGTACATTTACATACTTGGAGGATCGCGGGAGTTAGTAAGTAAGGTTATAAGGACCCTAATTGGGGCTATAATTATAGTTACCATATTCATAACCCTAGTTACTAAGTCCCTTGATCCTCCAAGTAGGCTTGTTTTGTACGGAACATCCTTTCTCCTAGAGACGCATCCTACATGTTCTTTTCGTTCTTGTCTGGGACACCGGTAATGGTCTATCTGGGATCTACTTGCAGATGCTGTCTCCTGTGTGCGTCGTCATCTCTAGAACGGCATAATTTTTGGGGGCATTATACCTTTCTCCAACCTTCAAAAAGACCGGCAAAGTAGTCCCCGCAAGCAATGGCAAAGCACCTGCGTGGGTGCGAGGAAATTCCGAAAACAGGCGCGAACCCCAAACATCCGTAATTAAAGGCAACCAAGGTTGCGCAACATCATGCTTGTCCTCCATTTTGTAGCACAGTTCTGAAAGCAGCTGCCCAATACTTTCTGGCAAACGCAAGTGGCCATTGTCTGCATGGTCTGCAAAGACTGATCAGTTCTCTCGTCTGGCAACTTTACTGCAGCAGCAGCATCTTGCAAACATGCACAACGTGGCCGAAGGCGGTACTGGAGTGCTAGAAAATTCTGTACCCTCCAGGCTCTGTAAACCCTAAACTCTCGCGCCTGACATGAAAGATTCATGTTCGAGACTTTTGGGTTTGCATCTGACAGCTTAAGCTGCAGATTCGACTCAGAAACCTTAGTCAAATTCGTAGCTAGGTTTTGCAGTCTTAATTGTTTTATAATGTTCTACGGGTTTTGGTTTGAGGCTTGAGGTTTAGGAATTATAGTCCTTTGGGGGTCAGGGTTTATGGTTTAGGGCCAACTCAGAGCACCCCTTCGTTCGGGAATGTGGAATCGTGGCGGGAGCACTGAAGGCTGAGACAAATTCGACTCCACATCTTGCACCCTAAATTGCTGCAAGAATTCTCAGCCCGAAACCCTATAAACCCTAAGCCCTGCTAGAAAGCCCTCGCAGCCTTAGCCTTGTTGTTTGCTTCGCACTGAGCAATCTTTCAGATTTCTTCAAGCTAGTTGGACACCATGAAGTCTTGGGCCGACAGGGGCTGTAAACTTCAATTCTGACAGAGTCTGTTTAGCGTTCAGGTTTAGAGGTTAGGGGTTTAGGGTTAAGGGGTTTAGGGTTATCAAGTGGACAAGAATGCTGCATTTTGGCGCCAGAGCGTAAAAGATTGAATCCCTGGGTCCTTCTCATCCTTGACGTCCAGGTTCTTCTTCAGGCCCTTCACCACCTGGATCTAATTTATGGTCCTTCATAATTAGAATATCGTTTTTAGCTCCTTCATAGTACAACTAGAATAAGGAACCCCAAGGAATAACATAGGTAATCATTTTGGCCCCCATAATATAGTACAACTATAATTAATAAGGAACCCCAAGGAATAATGTAGGTAATCATTTTGGCCCCCATAATAAACCATTCAACCATTTCCGCCGCGATCATGCCATGATCAGAATTGACAGGGTTTAGGGTCTTGGCTTTAGAGTTTAGGGTTTTGTGGTACTACCTCTAATGATAATGAGGGTTTTGTGGTAC
>CAJNDV010007502.1:0-16047 GCA_905221635.1 Symbiodinium sp. CCMP2456 | reverse complement strand
ATGTTCGACTCATCGTTGGATGGTATCCACTATGTTTGGGCTTCCGAAACCCTTGGGGGGTTCGGGTTCAGGGTATCAGGGTTTTAAGATCTTACTGGAAGCCTGGGTAGAGTTGTGCAGTCAAGGTTTGTTGTCTAAGCTTTAGTTTAGGGTTGAAGGTCTAGGGTTTAAGCTTGAGGGTTTCAAGCTGTTGCTTGGGTGAGTTTGGATTCAGGATCCTATATTGCACCGTCGGCTTGACTGTCTTTAAGCCCTAACTTACTTTAACAGTTTCCAAGAAAAAAACTTTCAAAGAGTCCTATGTGATCGGAAACCAAAAAATTTCAAAGGCGGGCATTGATGAAGGAGTCCGTTTCTGGATACTTTCGGGCCAAAGTACGTATCTACTATAATACTACATGGACCCTAAACGGAACAATGAAAAAACCTTCAAAGCAACCCTACAGCTCCCTTTTAAAGGTGTATGGACCCTTAAGATAGCATTAACTTGCTTAAGGCGTGGGCCATGCGTCGTCGAGGAAAGGTCGTCCGCGCCACCTGTTGGCTGATACTGCGAGGAACTAATAAGTTCCTGGGTTATGGGTACTATAAGGTTTAAAGGACAGTAGCCCTTCGTAGGCAACTGGACTTCTAGGGTACCCTAACCGCCTTAACCCATTTGTAGGGGCCCTATGCATTGTAGGTGAGGTTTCATTACAATACCTACGGAACAGCTGGGTTGTGGGTAGTTTGAGGCAGGGGTTGTACCGCGTGTACCGTCGATCCTAGGTTCACGAAAGCTTCGCACCTGCGGAACCCAAGAATATGGGTAGTTCTCTAAATTCGGGTCCCTTTTTAGGTCCCCAATATAGTACGGCACCCCTCTAAACAGGATCCGAAAGGGACCCTCATTTAGACAACTCCACCATGTGTTAATGTGCTTTAAGCCTTCAGATCGCCCCTACGACTAGCAGTCGCCAGTCACCGAACAAATTGGCACCGTAACTCCTATATGTTTCTGTATACATACATACATACATACATACATACATACATACATACATACATAAGCATACATACAAATACAAATATGTGTATATATAGATCATACATATACACATATACATATAGAGTGGAACAACCCGATACCTTGCATGGCTTTGGGAGACCCAAGCAAGCTCGGTGAGTCTCGGGCGGCCTCTGGAGTTTACTTCCGTTGCATCGGGATTTGCAAAATCAGAACATGGTTTCAGAGTGTAGGGTTAAAGATGTGGGGGTTTAGAGGTTTAGGTCTCATAGTTTCGGAGTGTAGGGTTAAAGATGTGGGGGTTTAGAGGTTTAGGTCTAGGGGTCTAGGGTTTGGGGGTTTTGGGTTTAGACATTCTTCTAAAGAGCATGCTACGGACCATCATTGAGGCCCCGCTTTAAGCTCTGAAGACCTTCGCCTCACAGGTCGTGGGCAGACTACAGACGGTGAGAAAGGACACGACGAACTGTGCACCGAAGCTCCTAGAGAGCCCAATACTCCTTAAATAAGGAATATATCTTAAATTATAGGGGCCTTAATATTATGATTTAAGGTATATTTCTTAATTAAGGGGTTTTGGGCTCTCTGGGCTGTGCTCCAAGTGGTGTTTCTGTACGTCCAGCATCCTCAACCTCATGCCACCAAGGATTCATGATAGCAAGCTATGTCTGTGACTACCAGGAATAAGGTTTGGAACATGGTCTTACATGATGCCGCTGGTATTGCAGCATGATAAGAGCTGCAAGCGGAACAACCCTATTAGTCATTCTAGTACTGTTGCACTGTGCATTCCGTAAATTTCTGTTACCCGGCTTCTACCACAGATACCGTTTTGTGGCTGTTGTGATGTACTGCTCTAACCCTGAAGCCTGAACTGCGGCTGTTGCTACTGTTGTTGCTCTGGTGAGTCTTTCTATGATGTAGGCTATCGCGCGTACTGTTGGGATCCTGGCTCTTCACCTCCTCCCTGTTTAAGGATTAAAACGTTCCTTGACAGGGGTTTCGTTAAGGGTCCTTGTACAGAGCTCCCTTCTAGGGCCAACATGTTTGGAGCCGCATTATAATTCCTTCCCCCTTTGATTAAACAAACACACACACACACACACACAAACACACACACACACAGACACACACACACACACACACACACGCACACACTGAATAATAACACCACGTTGGGGCGAATCCTCCCGAAATCGTCCCTGCCCTTTAAAACCTACTGTAAATCAGGCGGGAGGGTCTCAGGGCTCCAAAAGACCCTTGAAGGACAGAAGGCCCCTGTCCCTAAACCCCTAAACCCCCCTAAACCCCTATGCAAGGATCCCTTACTAATTATTGCTATGCCTATTACTATTGTTATTTTCACTATTGCCAGTTAATTACCCAAATATGACTTTGACAATAGAGATAAAAATACCCCAAATAATAATAACAGCTCTAAGACTTTGTAGCCCGGAAGGAACCTCCACAACCCATTATGAAAACCTCCCTAAGCCCTAAAGGGCTTCGGGCTTAGAGTATGAAACCCGCGTAAACACTAAACCCAGAAGCCCCAAATATAGGGGCCATAGTAATTAGAATAGGGTTTCGGGGGCTCCTGATTAAAATGCATAGTATAATCTATCCTCCAAACCCTATTCTATTTGTCAAGGCCCCTACATACCCTAAACCCTTAGAGTAGCCCTCATAGTAACCCCTTTAGACCGGTTTAAGAGCCCTTTAAGGGAACCCTCTTCTAATAATTAGGCCCCTATATTTAGAACCCCCAAAAGCACATACGCAAAAATTTGGATGGGGATATCCCATGTAGATCACCTTATAATGAAGCCCAATAAGGTAGGGATATCCCTATCAAAAGCTTATGCTTATGTCCTTTTTGGGTTCCTAAATATCGAAGCCCGCCTTGACCCAGGGGTGCTTGAGGATGGCGGTTGCGGAGACACGGATTGCTGGATTGATTCGAAGCATTTGCTCCACCTGCGCGCGGGAGAGCTCAGGGTGTCTTGTGTCCGGTTGCCGGGTTTACGGTTAAGTTTCTGTTGAGTGGTTTGGGGCTTTGCGGTTTTGTGACATTTTGAGGTTTAGGGTGTAGGGGTCAGCAGATTAACTAAAGTGTCGGGGCTCCCGGCTAAAGGGGGATGGTACAGGGGGGGAGGGGGTCAGTTAGGTGGGGGTCTGTGCCTTTTAGAGGATTTAGAGGATTATGGCTTGACAGGTTAAGCTCAGGTTAACCCTAAACCCCAAGCCCAGTAGGGAGAAATAGGGCAAGGATGCCAGAATTACCATAGTAAGGAAGCCGGAGCTCACGGGCAGTGCACTTCACCCCTTCTCCGTTTGGAGGACTACGACACCTTTAGGTTCAACATAGCCCAACTATCCAGGTTGAGTAGTCATAAGGGCTAGAGGTACGTGAATAATAACTTTTGTGATTTTATGCGACAGTCACTTGACTTATGACCCGTCTAATCACTACAAGTAGTTCCGTGGGTTAGAATTATGCAGCGACTTTGCTTCTGACCCTACTTAGGGGGTTGTAAGACAACCCTACTTATTCTGGGTTAAAACCTTTGACCCCATAGTTAAAACAAACGTAAAACCCTAAAGCCCCAAAGCCCGAGACCCTGCAACCCAAACCCTAAACCCTAAACCCTAAACCCTAAACCAGCCCTCTGATTCTCAAAGTACCGGCCATCCGCCGAGGGGCGATCTCCCTCGCGCTGGAGGACAGCTGGCTCCAGGCGGCCTCCTTGTCAGAAGGGTTTCGGGCTTAGGGGATTTTTTGATGGTGGCTTCATTTGCAAGTTGCAGATCCTGCAAACCGCACAAGCACCAGCACGACCAGCATCAAAAGACCAGCAACCATCCTTACTTAAAGACAGAGCTCAGGTACATGCTCCTGAGGCCTGTAACCCTGGACCCTAAAACGTGTCAAAATGAAGCTTCAGCAATGCCAGAAGGCCGTCAAAAACCCTTGCATTTTTTGTGATAAAGCCCCCAGAAGTTCCAGTCGCATCATGCCGCCCCCTTTGATGATCCTTATGAACCCTATAAACCCTGTCTCGCAAAATCCAAGGAGCCTCGTACGTGATGGCCTTCTGCCTGGGCTGTTCTCAGAGTCGCACGAGAGGGACAGAGAGAGAGAGAGAGAGGCAGACATGCAATAACGGAGAGCGCGAGTTAGCATAGATTGGCGATGAGGGTGCAAGTGACGCTGGGGATGGTAATCATGTTGGTCATGGTGACTGAAATCATGTCGCGAGTATGATGGCGATGATGCGGACGGATGAGACGGATGATGATGGTGGTACGGAGGATTGCAAGTCTTCGTGCCACTTGCTGGTATGGTTCACAACAAGACGTGCTGTAAGACCATGGAGACATTGATGATGGCATCCGCAATGACGACATTGATGGATGTGATAGTGGTGGCAAGGGTGATTTGAAGAGTTGTTGCTTCTACTTCGCAAAGTACTCTGCGTCCTAGTCAGCTGTACGAAAACCTTGTAATTAAATCACTTCATGTGATTGCCGACGCTCTCTCTTGCTGCCGTTTCTATCCTCACCATCGGGTGACGTTAGAGCTCTTGTGAAACGATATTTTTTTTGCGCATGTGATGTGAGGACCACGACCAAGACGATACCGACGAACATCCGAAACCATAAACCCCTCAATGCTAGAGCACGCTGTATAAGCCCTAGTACAACAACCCATGAAGCTTTCCAAAGGCTACAGAACCTGTATACACTACTAAGCCTGAGAGACCTCTAGAACACCATCTAAAAGACCTTGAAAAGGTCCGAGTAAAACCCTATGAAACCCCTACAAAATCCTATGCAGGCCAAGTGGCTCTACGCATGCCTTCAAAGCCGCTCTCGAGGACGCCTTCCCAGAGAGCCCCAAACCCCTTAATTAAGAAATATACCTTAACTCATAATATTAAGGCCCCTATAATTTAAGATATATTCCTTATTTACGGGGTATTGGGCTCTTTAGGTTTCGAAAGCTTTTCGGTGCCAACGAACTCATAGGGCTTGGAAGGTCCAGGGTTCAGTTTTGCTGTTTAATGCAGGGGCCTCAAAAATTACCTAGGACCTATATATGTTTTTTGGGGGCCTTCCTTGTTATACTTATAGTATACTGGGGCCCCAAAGCCCGATTCTAATTATTATGAAGCCTCGATATTATGTCGTTTCAAGGGCTCTTTGCAAGATTCTGAATACCAGTTTGGTACAACCGGGGTTTAGGGTTTGGAGGGTTTAAGGTTGAGGTTTAGGGCTTAGGGCTTAGAGGGCTTAGGGTTAAGGAATCAGGGCTTTTCACGTGTTTTTGGTCGGCCCTTTTTTTCCTCCTGCAGAGGCTGGGATCCATGCCGAGGGTTTAGGGCTTCCGGTGGAGCGCCTCGTGGGTTTGAGGGTTCAGGGTTTAGGGTTTAGGGTTTAGGGTTTAGGGTTAGGGTTAGGAGTGCTTAAGGGTGTTTAAGGCCTTTAAGAGCCCAAAGAGGTAGGATTTGGTAGGGCTTTGCAAGGGCACCCTGTAGGGATTGCCCTGAAGCCCGAAAGGCCTGATTCCTTCGCAGTATTATGGGGAAATGAGATAACCAGGAACCCTAATGATAGGGTTCTTAGTGTTGAGGATATCTTAGAACAAACTATAGAACATTCCTAGACCCACCGTCTACCCTCTATTAGACCCAAAAATACCCTTAATTTGGGACCATATACCTCTATTTGGGGTACTTGGTGGGTCCTAGTTATAATATTCCATAGCGGACCTCTGGGTCCCTCCAACCCTAACCCCTAGGGTTTAGGGTTTAGGGTTTAGGGCTTAGGGTTTAGGGTTTAGGGTTTAGGGTTTAGGGCCCTGTTTCCAAAAGCCCCCAAAACCCTACCGGCAAGCGCGGGCACCTGGAACGGCAGGCTCCCCGACCTGGGCCGGCAGAGACATGCACAACAAAACCTACAGCCCCGGGAGATTTCGGGTTTAGGGACAGGGAGGGTTCAGGGTTGAGTGAACTAAACCCGCAACCGTTAGGGGTTTAGGGTTTGGGGTCTATTGGTTTTAGAATGTCTAGCGGTCAGGATGTGGTTTCTGTGAATCTTGTGAGGTTGTTTCGGTCAAACCCGTATCCATGCCAACGCTTCCTTCAGCCCCCACTCTGACATCAGCAAGAAACTGATCAAAGCAAAGCCTAAACCCTAAACCCTAAACCCTAAACCCTAAACCCTAAATCCAAGTAAACCCTAAACCCTAAAACAGCAAAGTACTAGTAGACTCCCAGGGTTAGCATCCTACGAACAGAAGGACCTTCGACCACGGCGACAAAGCTAATGCGAATGCCAATGCTAAGCTGCTGCTACCACTGCTGCTGCTACTGGTACTATTGCGAAACCACTAGTGCTGCTGCTGCTGTTGCTGCTGATATTTACTAGGTTCTCCAGTAACCCCTTAATAATAAGGGCGCCCGTTTTCCTACTATTTGGTTTGAATAAGGAGACCCCAAACCAAAAAGGGCAAAAGGGTACCATTGGGGGAAGCTACCCATAGGCCCCATAGTAGTTCCTTTTTGGGATTACCTTATAGGATTCTAAATATGAACCCCAAAAAGGAACTACTATGGGGCCTATGAGTAGTTTATGCTGCCCCTAAACCCTAAACCCTAAGCCCCTAAACCCTAAGCCCTAAACCCTAAACCTTAATCCCTAAACCCTAAACCCTAAGCCCTAAACCCTAAAACTCATCGTCCAGGCGCAGCATGTGGAAGAAGATCATGCCGAGCCTCGGTGCGCGCAACAACGACCAAAGCAATGATGACAATGACTTTAGGGTTTGGGCTTTAGGGTTTAGGGTTTAAGGTTTAGGGTTTAGGGTTTAGGCTTCCCCTTTAGTGGTTAAGGGTTTTAGGGTTTATGGGTTAGGGTTTTAGGGTTTATAGGGCTTGGGATTTCCACTTCCCCAATAAGCCAGGGAAATAAAAGGTTAAACTTGCAGATTGCTACTAGACTATAAGAACCTGCAAAGTTTAAGGGTTGGGTATAGCGGAACTAAAATGAAATGCTAACAAGCAAAAACCGAATAGTAGTAGGGGCGCTGACAATCCTGGTAACAATAATAATAGTATCATATTATAGTAACAGTAGTAACCATGATCGCAAGGAAAAGAAGATCATAAGTCAGCGTGACAGTGCGATTACAATTGAGATCGGAACAACCTTGTGCTTGGGCCGATGCTTCGGACCGAGACTGAGGGGGATGCAGTCACCACCTGTGCCCTTTACCCATGTGAGTGCTAATGTGTAGAACAAGGTAGGGGGGACGTGATTCATGCAGAATGGAACGGTCTTGCTGGATGCCTTTCTTTCTCCACTGGGAGCCTGAACTCCAACTGGAGTAACGATAATGCTTTCGGAGGGGCCGCTGACATTAAACACCATTGTCTATCCTTCCACAATACTACTTACGAGCAGTGATGCCAGAATCATCCTACAGCAGGCAAAGAAGCACGAATGACAGTAAAAGCAACAGCAGTGAAGCGCACCATTGCAATTGTCTTAACATGCCTCGTTTGTGCTAGGATAGACTGCCGGCACCGTCAACCCCAAACACCTAAACCCCTGACCCGAAACCCTGAACCCTGGACCGTAAACCCGCAACACTTAACGCTGCTTCATACGGCAAATGACGCCCTTTCTGGGGTGGCGCACGCCCAGATGTCGTTCTTCTCGGCATGCCGCGGAAGTTCCAACTTCCCGTCAAGAACCAGCTCCTGCACAAAACCGCTTTGAGGCTAAGGGTTGCTTTGAGGTTCCATTGTTGTTGGCTTTGGAGCTTTAGAATTTACGGTTTACGGTTCAGGGATGTTTTCTATAATTGTTATGTGCTGGTACGATTTTGATTAATGCTCTTGTTATCGTTACTATTAGGATCCAGCAGAACTGCCGGGAGTGCCGGGGTGTGCCCCTCGAACTTCAACGACACAGAGGGCGCTGTGCTAGAGACCCCACAACCCCCTGAAGGCTTTGAGTGTAGGGTTTGATTCGAACATTAAATTGTAAAAGGGTAGAGAAAATGATTTGTCAGGTACACTCCTTCATTTGTTGAGGGGAGTTGGGGAGCGTCTGGGCTGCCAGGGCACCAATACTTAAAACACGGCCACAAAAGCGTTAGTAGTGTTTTGGCGGGATGTTATATATATATATATATATACAGTAGTCATATTGGGGGCACTAAATTAGCCGGCCACTGCAATATGCAGGGATCTCACACGGGTCCTGGATACGTCTCGGGGTATGAACACCATCGAGCAAGATGCCGGCTATCTGAGTCAATCCATACGCTTCCTCTTCAGGGCTTATGGCTTAGATGTTAGGCTCCGTGCTCCCCTAAACCCTAAACCCTAAACCGTCTGTTGAGTATGATGATGACGATGAAGTCAGGGCTTTCGAGATTGAGACGATGCCTCAGCCCAAAGTTTCAAGCCCCAAACCCCCAGAATTACCAAAGCACGTTGGGCAAGTGCAAGGGTTTAGGGTTTAGGGTTTAGGGGTTTGGGGTTTAGGGTTTTGCACAAAACCCTCGCGAAAGCAAAGTCTCAGAATAACATGATGTCCTAAAAGCATAAGAAAAGAGCTTCAGCTACAATCGGAAGACGACAGAGAACCCCTGCAAAAGCCAACACATATCCCATAGAGCACCCGTACACTGTTGAGGACTTAATAATTAGAATATTATACGATAATTATAATGTAGTAGTGTAGTATACCCCACACTTATAAGTATAATAAAAGGAACCCTCAAAAAAATATAGGTGACTATTTAGGCTTCTACATTAACAGCCCCCACTTGGGAAGATCGAGTTCTTGAAACCTGGGTTCCTATGGACCCTCACAGAACCTTGCGAACCCCTTTCAGTTCAGACCCTGTACGGTACGGTCTGAGGTTTAGGGGTGTAGGGTTTGGGGGTTTAGGGTTGAGGCTTTAGGGTTTAGGGTTGAGGGGTTTCGGATAACCCTAAACCCTAAACCCTAAATCCTAAACCCTAAACCCTAAAAACCCTAAAAACCCTAAACCCTGAACCCTAAACCCTAAACCCTGGTTGAGGGGTTTCGGATAACAAAAAAATCCCACAGGGCCTTTTGAATGTACTCCGGGGAGATGGCGTAGCGCTCCAGCTCCAAGCCCTGGCGGTGTGGGGTTTAGGGTTTAGGGTTTAGGGTCTAGGGTCTAGGGTTTAGGGTTTAGGGTTTAGGGTTTAGGGTTGACGGGGTCTCCGGGCTCAGGTTCTTCAAGCTGTGGATTTCTTTAGGGTTCCTTTGAGGGTTTCTTTAAGGGGTTGTTTAAGGGTTTAGGACTTTTAAGGGGTTTAGGACTAAAGGGATTTTAGGGCTTAGGGCCTGTGGCTTTCTCTAAGGTTCCCTTGAGGGTTTCTTTAATTTAAGGGGTCCTTTAAGGGGTCCTTTAAGGGGTCCTTTAAGGGTTTAGGACTAAAGGGATTTTTTAGGTTTAGGGCTTTTAGGGTTTAGGGTTCCTTTGAGGGTTTCTTTAATTTAAGGGGTCCATTAAGGGTTTAGGACTAACGGGATTTTTGGGTTTAGGGCTTTTAGGGTTTAGGTTTCCAAGGGTTGAGTTTGACTTTGGAGTTTTGGGGGGTGGCCTCTAGGGTTTTTTTTTTCTGAGAGGGTTTGGAAGGGCTTATTGCGGGTGGGATTTATCATAAGGGCTCTGCGGTCCCAGTTCTCCTTTTAAGAGCTTCATAGGTGTTATGAGGGTTCACGTGCTCTGGGGTGTTGGGATTTGCAGGTTTGGGGTCTTCAGGGCTCTGGTGTTCAGCTGTTGCAGGGCTTTAGGCCTTTAGGGGTGGGTTTCTGGTTTCGTGTGAGGCTCATGGCTTTAGGTTCGAATTCGCGTGTGCTGTTGTTCAACACATAGAGAACCCGTGCAACACGCTTTAGTAGTGGATACTCAAAAAACCTGACCCTAAATCCTCAACCCTACATAAACCCTAAACCCTAAACCCTACATAAACCCTAAACCCTAAACCCTATCTTGAAATCCAGAGCCTTTGTAGAGCCTAAGGGTCCCAAGGAAGATTGGGGACTAGGGCGATGACGTAGGGTTTCGGGTCTCAAAGGATCTACCGGGGTTAGGGTTTAGGGTTTAGGGTTTATCAGAAATTGCAGGTAAGGGGTTGGGGTTTATATGGTTGTCCTGCTAGCTGACGCACGTGTGTCTTTCCTTTATCAGCCGCTTGCGTGTTGGGGGTGCAAGGTTGAAGCAACAAGGCTGGGAACACAAATACTGTTTAGGATTTAGGGTTAGGGCTTAGGGTTTGTGATTGGCTTTAGGATACCGTATGAACAGCGAGGAGGCTCAAAACGGAACTTTTGCGGCCCCTGAACTTTGCATTGTCGTCACAACAGATACTCAATAGGCTTTAACTAGTAGCACTGTCGCCTTACAGGCTCTACATAATTTAGTCCACGCCCTACATGTCATCCCCCGGGCAATGCGCACTATACGGCCAGGCCCAACAGAGTCTTGCAACTGCAGCCAGGGTTTCGATTTGGGTTTAGGGCCTCGGGTTTAGCATTTAGGGCTGCATATGGAAGGATAGCGGAACTGAACTTTCACCCTAAACCCTAAACCCTAAGCCCTGAACCCTAACCCCGCCCTCCACCTTCGTGGTCTCTTCCGTCGAGAAGAGAGGTGGTCGGAGCACGAAGCCCTGCGAATCTCTTTGGCTAAAGAAGCCCAAAATCCTATATCATATAGGGGCCTTAAGAATGGGGTTTCCTTTGAAAGGTTCCTTAAACGGTTCTATAAGGGCTAGAATAGGGTTTTTTTGGGGGGGGGTCCTTATGATCATTGTGTTATACCCCCAAACCCTATTCTATATATTAAGGCCCATTTATCAACCCTCCTCAGCCCTGCACGGGTCTTTCGAAGCCTTGCGCTGACGACGGTTCATGTGCCTAAACCCTAAACCCTAATATCCTCTCGTGCTCTACAGAGTTCGGCGTTGGGTTTGCAGGGTCTCGGGTTGGTCTGGGGGGAGGTTTAGGGTCTAGGGTTGGGGTTTGGGGCTTCGGGCTACAGGGCCCCCCTCAAAACCCTAAACCCTGCTGTGTCTAGTTGTGTCTAGTGGACGACTTGCATTTGGGGTGTCGGGGCTCTGGGAGTCCAATCTGGCATTGCTCTGAAGTGGTACTCACGGGTTTGGGTTTAGGGCGGCCGCTTGGAGAGACAAAATGAGGATAATGTCCGAGAACGTGTCTTCATCCGGGCCATTAGGTTCATGAGCGCCAAACCCCAGACCTTCCCATATCCCTTGATGTAGGAATGTACCTTAAACTACAGTTGGGATCCCTAGTATGGTATAGGGTACATTCCTTAATTGAGGGATATTGGAAGGTCTGGGAAGCACCACGATGGGACCGTGAACTCGGCTCACAAGCATCTAAGCCAAAATCCCACTTTGAGGGTTTAGGGTTTAGGGTTTGGCGGATCTAGGGCCAAAACCCCACTTCAAACCCCCAACCCCATGTAGCAGCCGGCATTTATCCAAAAAAAAGACAAGGATCAAAGTACACAAACACAACAGAGCACAAACACAACAGAGTGTGTTGACTTTGTTGGCTAGCTGTTTCACCCCATGTAGCAGCCGGCATTTATACATGAGTGTGTTGACTTTGTTGGCTACCTGTTTCACAGTTCTCATGAACGACACTACCAGCTAGTTACCTTTGTCGGGAAGAAAACACGCGTCCTGACACCGGTCACCAGCAACTGGACCCTGTTTTTCCTTACGAAGTCTCAACTTGTCCAGTATCCTAGGGAAGCAAAGGTAAACTTTTGGCTTACCTACGGAATAACACACCAAAAAGGCCAAAGTTAACTACTAAGTGAACTTGAACCCTCTGACCCGGCAGCTCCACCAATCTCGAATGGAAATCCGGCCTGGCCGATGTCGCAAATCTTGATTTGCACATCACAGTCCTGCGACTCGAAAGCCCACGCGCTGGGGACTTTCCACGCAGCGCACATCGAAGCACAGTGCAGCATACGATATCAAGCGAGCTCATGTCAGTAGCGGCAGCCATCCCGAGAAAATGTGGAAACGGGTACGGGTGTTTCAGGTCTGGAATCTCAAAACCCAATACCGCAAACCCCGAACCTTAAAACCTCTACATCACAACATCCTAAAGACGATGCCAGGACTGTCCTCCTCTGCGGCATCTTCCTCCTTATTGGCGAGCCAGGTTCTGTCTCACATGTTCCGGGGCTTTAGGGTGCTTGGGGGCTTGACAGGTAGTTTAGGGCTTAGGGTTTAGGGCCGGTTCCGGGGCTCTAGGGGGGCTTGGGAGCTTGACAGGTACAGGGGGCGCTTGGGGTCTGCGACTTGGTGGCTTCAGGATTTTGGGGGTTTAGGGTTTGGGGTTTAGGGTTTAGGGTTTAGGGTTAGGATGTCGGGCTTTTTTGTGTTGAGCGCTGGCGGACAGCCGCTCGTGCAGTTCTCGCTGCCTGAAGCAGCTCACCTACGGCAGTTTCACAAATCAGGGACCCTGACCATGGACTGTAAGTTAGTAGTACAGTGCTTGATATAAGGAAGCCCAGAGAGACCAAGATCTCACACAAGAAACATGCCTTCAACCGAGAAAGAGTTCCTGTCTTCAGTTGAACGCTATTCTTGAATTCGCCGGGCTCTCTGGGAACAACCTCTTGCTTTAGCCTGGCCGGGTACATATATATATATATATACATACATATATGACATATGATTGGTACTGCACCGATGGACCGATGGATCTGTCGCGACGGCACCGGTGCCAAGCTTGTAGCAGCAACCCGCTCCGATCAGTGCAAGGAATATTGGATGTAAACATCGCAACAGTATGTGGCAATCGGTTTTCAAGCCGGAAATGGGCGCCAAACACAAAGCCCTAAGAGTTCTAAACCCTGGGTTTAGGGTTTAGGGTTTAGGGTTTAGGGTACGGTTTAGGGTTTAGGGTTTAGGGTTTAGGGTTTAGGGTTCAAAGGATGTAAATCTCCGTTCTACACGCCTGGGAAAACTAAGACCCTCAGCGCCCCACATCGATGATGAGGGCCTTCGGGGAAAGCCTGCCATGGACGATGCCCTGGCAAAGAGCGCGCTGTCCAAAAGTTCAACCCTAAACTCAAAACCCTAAACTCAAAACCCAAAACCTTCAATGTTAGTTTGCACCTCAAGGCTCAAGGCAGGCAGGGCTTTGGCCTTGTTGCATTCTGGATTCAGTTTTTACATCGCTTTGAACAGACGGAAACGTTTAGTGTAGCCTTCCCAAAGAGCCTAATACCCCGTAAAGAAGGAATATACCTCAAGTTATAGGGACCCTAATATTATGATTTATAAAGTATATTCCTTAATTAAGTGGTTTTGGACTCTCTGGGTTTGCAAGTTGCAGCGTGTTGGACTTCACACCGCATGAAGTACCTGAAGGCCCCCCTAAACCCTAGCACGAGCCTTGAAAGCACCTCGCGTAGACCCCACAAATCCCGACCCCCAATCCCCGTTACACAACTGACGAGCTTGCGAGGTTTAATTGACTGCACGATTTCAGGAGGAGCCTCTTACCAAAGGAACTTTGCGCGAACAAAAACGATTTGGAGAGAACACACTCATGTCATCTGCCCTAAACCCTACACCCCTGCGCATGATTGCAGCTTCATTCTTTCCAGTCCGAGAAAAGAGGCTGATTGATTCTCTAAGTGTGCCATCAACCAACGCCCTGCTTTAGCAGCACCAAAACCCTAAACCCTAAAACCTTAAAACCCTAAACTCTAAAACCCTAAGCCGTAAAACTTTAACCCTAAGGCCCTGAAGCCCTAAACCCCGTAATAGCTGAACCTTTTGAACCGTGGCTTCCAGACTCGTGTCTCTGTAATGTAGGGGCCTTAATAATGGGTTTNNTTCAGGGTTTAGGGTTTAGGCTTAATAATTAGAATAGGGTTTTGGGGGACTCTTAATATAATCATAGTATAGTATACCCCAAACCCTATTCTGATTATTAAGGCCGCTAAACTACATTGATGCTCATGTCTGAAGCCGCCACCCCAAACATCCGTCGACGCACTTATCCATATCCCGCACCCTGTGTTTTTGTTGATGTATACGTGTTTCAGTGTGCATGCACGTATATGCCGCTGCAATGCTATGTACTTCCATAGTTCTTGATGTACTTGGGGGATCATGGGACTTAGTAACTAGGGTTATAAACAAGGTAACTATAACAATAACCCAATTAGGGTACTTATAACCCTACTTACTAAGTCCCATGGTCCTCCAAGTAGTTGGTTTTTTGCACCAGTTCAGGCTCGCATCTGACCTCAACTTCTCCTCTCTGCCTGTCTCGCTCTCTTTTTCTGTTAGGAGTTAGGCTTAGGGGGACCTTTGGGATATAGACCCTCTGAGTAAGGTCCCCTTCAAGAGAGCCATAAGTAGGGTTAGGAAGGGTCCCCTTTAAGGGGTCTCCCGAATACTACCTAGGATCTGTATCTCTCTCTCTCTCTCACTCTCTGTCCCTCGCTCGCTCTCTGCATCGCTTTCGCTATCCGCCCATGCATCAATCGGATCTATGCCTATGCAGATACATATTCTGGCTGATGGATTCATCTCTTCATCCTTCTGCTTATCACGGGAACATGTAAATCAAGGCAGCTGAATTGAGACTGAAGATATGTGCACATCTCAGGACCGTGATGTAGAGGTTGACGGTCATGAAGGCACGGTTTGCGACAGCGGTTCAGGCTCGAATTGAGGTTGAGGGTTTCAGGCTTCCGGCTTAGGGCTTGCTACGCAGTTCAGCCCCAACCAGTACGCCTTAAAACTGTCGTACCGTAGCGGTATGTAAGTGTACACAACCCTAAACCCTAAACCCTAAACCCTAAACCCTGGATATGCCCGCATCAGACAAGAAGGAGAGCTCAATCTGGGCCTGCGAGTGAGCCACAGACAGCGCCATTGCAGCCTCCGGCAGACATCGGAAGGGTTTAGGGTTTAGGGTTTAGGGTTTAGGGTTCCCTGTAAACCCTAAACCCTAAACCGTGTTGGGTCTCTGTTCATTCAGATTAATGAGCTTGACGGGGTTGGGCATAGAATGGTAGACTCCAACCCCTGCAAACCTCGGCCCGGAGCCCCCCCAAAAACGCAGTCGAAGCTAATCACCTAAGCTCTGCAAAACCCGAGTCCTAGACAGACGGGACAATGTAGAAAGGATTATAAGTAGCGAGTAGTGAGAAATGAGTAATGCCTTCAAACAAACCTATATGTACATGTAGCCCTCGCTGAGATTGATCTTCCAAGTAAAGTAGCACCAACCTCGTCAGTTTCCCCCTGCGGAGTTTTGTTGCCAGAGATTTCGACCGAGCATTCGCAAGCGGAAATGAGGATGGTCGGGATGCACTTCCATGGAAACACAAGGTTAAAATATAACCTTGACAGTGACGAAGATTGTGTTTTAGGGATCCGACTTATAGCTAAACCAGAACCCGAAACCAAAAACCTAGTACAAAGGTCCCTGTAGGTTTAAGCCAAGAATGAGGGGTGAGATTGTCTCCACCTAAGGAAGAGACGGCGGGAGATACTGCTCCTGCGCAAGATTGAACCGCACACCCTAAATACTAACCCTTGAAACCTGATGGTCTAGGGTTGAGGGATTTAGAGTTTACGTTTTAAGGGTTCAGGGTGCTAGGGTTTATGGTTTAGGTTGCAGGATTCAACCCTGGACCCCGAACCGCAAGAATCCATACCCTCACAGCAGGGCGAACCTGACGCAAGTAGTCGGCGGCCTCTTCCTGGTCCAGGTGCTATGTGACGCTTGAACTAGTGTTCGAGGAGTGATACTACTGGGGCCTGGGGTTTTCAGGTTTGCAGTAGTAGCAGTAGTACTAGTAGTAGTGGTGGTAGTAGTAGTCGTCGTCGTGGTGGTGGTGGTAGTAGTTGTAACAGTGGTAGTAGTGGTAGTATAGCCGCAGCAGTAGGCACTGTAGCAGCAATGCTAATAGTTCT
>CAJNDV010007491.1:60586-72174 GCA_905221635.1 Symbiodinium sp. CCMP2456 | reverse complement strand
GGGTTTAGGGTTTAGGGTTAGAGGAGGACCCTAATCCAAAACCTACAAACCAAACTTCGCGTTTCTAAGGCTTTGCATTGTCAGTGTTCTGGTCAGATGCTGTATCGGACTGAGGTTTTGGCTTCGGGGCTTTAGAACTTTAGGGCTTTTGGTCGGTTGCAGGTGTAGAAGTGTGCTAGCGTTCTGGGCGACGGGTGGGTTTCGGGTTTAGGCTTATTTCGGGCATGAGGTTCGGGGGTGTAGAATCTTGCGGCGAGCATCTAGGAGAGATTCCGGGTCATTAGCACCGGTATAGGGGGGGGGTTTCCGAAAATAGGGGACCCTAATATAGTACCCCAACTCGTAGGATCCTTGATATAAGGACCCCCAAATAAGGTACCCCTTGTTTTCGGAAACTCCCATATGCTTCGGGTTTAGGGTTGGCTTCATGGTTGCGGAGATTTCACCTCTACAATGTCGATGCCTCCCCTGAGGACATTATCCAACACCCCAGTTCTCAGCGTCCCTGGGGTCTACTTAATGAAGGACTACCACCAGGTAATATGGGGGGGCCTAATCATAAGCATGGGGTGTATTTTGCGTAGTATTCTTTTTAGCATAATTAACTCAGCTGTGTCAGACCCTCAGCTTCAATGAGATTTTTATGCGTCTGGTGCATAAGCAAGGCCGGGTCTTAGAACGGTTTTTTCGCACTGTCACGAGCGCCTGTCCTTGCTCTTGCAGCTGACCATCTGTGGGCCCAGGAAGCAGCCCCCCAGGTTGCCGCAGGAGAAGATGATGCCTGCCACCTGGAATCCAGGGTGTAGGGTTTAGGGTTTTGGGGTTTAGGATTTACGGTTTTGGGGTTTATGGTTTTGGGGTTTAGGGTTTAGGGTTTAAGGGTTTAAGGGTTTAGGATTTAGGGTTTTTGTGCACGCACACACAACACCGCAAAACCCTCAGCGTCCAATGGTTATGTGGCTTGGCCCAACAGCTGTTTAGGAACGCTCTAAGGCCCAAGAAGACTAAACCCTAAAGCCCAAGTAGACTAACCCCTGAGGCCCAAGTAGACTAAACCCAAGGCCCAAGTAGACCAAACCCTAAAGCTCACGTAGCCTAAACACCTAAAGCCCAAGTAGACTAAACCCTCAAGCCCAAGTAGACTAAACCCCTAAAGCCCAAGTAGATTAGACCTTAAAGCCCAAATAGACTAAACCCTAACCACTAAACCCTAATCCCTAAACCATAAAATCCTAAATCCTGAATCCTAAACCCTGAACCATCAATCCTGAACCCTAAACCCCAAATCCTAAACCCTAAAGCCCATAAGCCCTCGAATCTGACTCTCCCGAACGTACAGGCTAAATACTTACCAATACCATTTGGGGGTTCCTTATTATACGTACTATTATACCATTTTAGGGAGTCTAGGGTTTAGGGTTTGGGGTGTTCCTCATGACAAATATAAAGGAGCCCAGAACCCTATTCTATTTACTAAGGCCCCTTCTTTATACCCTGTGGCAGAACTGCTCGGCTCCTGGCCGGTTTGCTAATCAACGGGATGCTCATTCGCTTTGAAGCAACCTGGAAAGGAACTGTGAATTAAGGTTTGGGGTTTAAGGGTGTAGTTTGGGGTTTAAGGGTTTGGGGTTGGTACGGTTTGGGAATCTTTGGGCTATTTTGGGCCTCGCAATACCACGAAGCCTCACTGGGATGTCGCAGCTGCAACCCCGCAACTACGAATCTCATGCCTTTGGCCATATAAAACCCAGGGGTTTAGGGTTTAGGGTTTAGGGTTTAGGGTTTAGGGTTTAGGGTTTAGGGTTTAGGGCTCAGGGCCATATAAAACCCAGAAGACTCGAAGTTAGGATTTTCAACGGCACTAAGTTGGAATGAGCTTCAGAAAGACTTGCATGAACACCCTACGAAAACCGCTTGCAAGTGTGAGAACTTGGCATCGAGTGAATGGATTCTGGGATCATTGCTAAGCCCGAAACCTTAAACCCTAAACCTTGAACCCTAAACCGTCAAGCTGACCATGATCCATGGAGGCATCTCGTCACAGCTACAAGCCAGGTTGTGGGAACCTTCCTTAAGGAAGCCACGGGCCCAAATCCAACATAATCGGTGTCATGCATCAAGATCCCTATTTTTCAAATTAGTATTAGTATGATTGTTATTCGCATTTTTGTTCTTTTGATTGTGACATGTTCATTAAGGCTTACCAGGGTTGCCTACTTAGGTTCCCCAATGCAAACCTGCACCGCCAGGTTCTGGCTGCTGCGTTTCTAGTGCTGCTCGCCAGGTGACGGTGTCGCAGTTGATGCGGAAAGTGCCTGGGGAGACTGCGCAGAAACTTGACCCAAAACAAAACACTCCGAAGAATCAAACAATCATCCATCCATTAGGATTTGCCCATTCAATCAGAACAGGCTTCTCACGGTCTGAACGATGGAACTGTTGCCTGAGTCGGGCTGTTTGATTTCGTGCACGGTACGACAGTCCGACGCGGGGTTGCAGAATTACAGGGTGTTCAGGGCCACGCCAGGGATTAGGGCTTGCTTAAAGCCCTTAGACTGGCAGGCAAATACGCTAAACCCTAAACCCTAAACCCTAAACCCTAAGGCTAGCGGGTTCGATTGCTGTAGACTTGAAGGCGGTCTCAGGGATTTTCAGAACAAAAAAACAATGACCCTAAACCCCAAACCATGAACCTGACAATCTATCAAACCCTTTCGGCGTTGGGTCCCACGTTATCCAGCGACTGCATGTGAGTAGTTCTCTAAATTAGGGTCCCCTTTTGGCAGTACGGCACCCATATAATTAAAAAGGACCCTAGAAGGGACCCTAACTTAGAGAACTACCCATGTGAAATTGAAGCTAAGTCGTGAATCCGAACCCGAACCCGCAGGTAAACCGCTGGGGGGGAATTCTGACGTAGGTGCGAACGAGGCTTTGGGGTATAAATTTAGGGGTCTAATAATACAGTAAACTAGTTTTTTGGACTACACAGGAGTTCGATTGCTCCAAAGGAATTCGATTGCTACAAGTAATCATCCAAACCCCTGTTTTTGTAACACACACCCAGAGAGCCCAATACCCCTTATTAAGGAGTATGCTTTCAACCATAATATTAAGGCCCCGATAATTTAAGACATATTCCCTAATTAATGGGTATTGGGGTCTCTCTAAGGTTGAAACCATGGGCCCCTAGTATGGGCCCTTAACCCTGGGATCCTCATACACCCACTATACACCCTATAATATGTACCCTTAAGGGTCCCTAGAAAAGCCTAAGGGTCCATATTAGGGGCCCGCAGTTCTAACCTTTCACTCTCTGCTTGGAGGTTCATGGTTAGTTATAAGTGGAGTTATAAGTCCCCTAAGATGGGTTAGAATTATAGTTACCCTACTTATAACCGCATTTGTAACTACCCATGAACCTCCAAGTGGACACCCAACGGCCCTGCAGCTTCGGCAAAGTCGCAGCTGAAGTCTCCGGGCTTGGCCCAGGTGAGCGCCAGCGTGAAAGCAATTCCCAGGGCGTAGAAGGAACACATCCTCCAGTTCTTGCCTGTTTAGGGTTATAGGATTTAGGGTTTAGGGTTTAGGGTTTAGGGTTTAGGGTCTAGGGTCAGGAACACATCCTCCAGTTCTTGCCTGTTTAGGGTTAAGGGGTTTAGGGTTTAGGGTTAAGGGGTTTAGGGTTAGGAACACATCCTCCAGTTCTTGCCTGTTTAGGGCTATAGGCTTTAGGGTTAAGGGGTTTAGGGTTAGGAACACATCCTCCAGTTCTTGCCTGTTTAGGGTTATAGGGTTTAGGGTTTAGGGGTTTAGGGTTAGGAACACATCCTCCAGTTCTTGCCTGTTGAGTGATAGGGGTTAGGATTTGGGGTTTAGGGTTTAGGGGTTTAAGGTTTAGGGTTAGAACACATCCTCCAGTTCTTGCCTGTTTCGTGTTGGGGCCTTAATAGTTAGAATAGGACCCCTAAAACCCTAAAGCCCTAAGCCCCTAAAGCCCTGAACCCTAAACACGAGACGCCCAAACCCGATACACGAGACGCCCGAACCCGATACACGAGACGCCCAAAACCGATACACGAGACGCCCAAACCCGATACACTGCACCCGAAGCCCCCAGAGTCCGGAACCCAAATCCTGCAGCCCACGAGCCCTTCCTAAACACCTCATGCCCTAAACCCCAAGCCTCTATCTATACTTGGAGGTTCATGTAGGGTTCCTTTAAAGGTACTATAGGGTATAGGGTTCAGGGGTTTAAGGGTTAGGGCTTAAGATTTAGGCTCATGGTAGTTACAAGTGGAGTTATAAGTCCCCTAATATGGGTTATAACTATACTTACCGTACTTTTAACCCCACTTATAACTACCCATGAACCAACAAGTATCTCCATCTATAGATGCAGAAGTAGATGTAGATATAGCTGTAGATGCTGAGACAGACATAGATATAGATAACGGTGCAAATGCATAGAAGGATATAGATAGAGATACAGTCAAGGCTATATATATATATACATTTTTAAAATACATGTGTGTGTATATATATATACAGATATAGATGTAAGTAAAGATAGAGATAAAGACAGAGCCTCTGAGCCCCCAAGCCGGGTATTGAGGCTGAGCAAGGGACTGACAGACTGACGGTGCACATGGCCGTAGCAGAGCCTAAGTTGAACTTTGGGATTCCGGGGCCCGGGGTTTAGGGCTCAGGGTTCAGGGCTCGGGGTTTTTTCTTTTTGTATTTTGTTTTAGGGTTTAGGGTTTCAGGTTTGGGGTTTAAGGTTTGGGGTTCAGGGCTTCGGGGTGAAGGGGCTTTGGGATTCGGTGGTGCAGGGATTAAAGGCTGTGGGATATGAGGGTTCAGGGCTTTAGCACATTGGATCGGGGGCTTACGGGCTTGGGGTGTAGCTGCTTGGGGTGGATAATTCGTCGTGAGGCTCAGGGTTCTTGGAGTGTCGCTAGGTGCGTAGACCTTGCGGCTGTGGAAAGCTTACCAAATCTCCTGGACTTACCGTAAAACTCAACATCCTGGGACGAATGCCAATGCGGCCGCTGAAGATTCAAAGGCTCCCTGCCTCTACCGGGCGCTTCGAAATCTGAGCAGTGCTTACCTCTGAGAGCTGTGAAAGAACTAAACTGCAGACCTATCTAACTATCTGCCTGTCCATATACATATATACATATATACATATATACATATATACATATATATCATTATGTATGTGTGAGTACATATGTGTACATAACCGTACTTGCATAGATATAAACACACATACACACATACATACATACATACATACATACATACATACATACATACATACATACATACATACATACATACATACATACATACACACATACATGCATACACGCATACACGAATACATGCATACACGCATACATACATGCACATACCTACCTACCTACCTACCTACCTACCTACCTACCTACCTACATACATACATACATACATACATACATACATAAGGAGATCTGAAACCTCATGTCGACCTTTACTGAACGCTAAAACCTAAAAGCCCATGTGCCGACAACAATAGAACCGCAACCCGATCCAAGCAGACCTTGAACCGGAACCCCTAAACACCCAAATCCCAAAGAAGCAGCAGGTAGCATGAATCCGGAAGTGATAAGAACCGTGAAGCTCACGAGGAAGACTGTGGCCTTGTGCAAGTGGGCTGCTCAAGCGAACGAGGGTTTAGGGTTTAGGGTTTACGGGTTTTTTGGCTCTTTAGAGCTCTGGGCCTGTGTGGTTCAATACATTTTACGCCCTAGAAAGTCTCTTGCAGGCTTCAGGCCTTCATGGCTTTAGGGGTTCAGAAACCCTAGATACCCTAACCCCCCAAACCCTTAAACCCTACAAAACCCGTAACCCCTAAACCCAAGGGTCACTCGGGGTTTTTGGACATAGGACTGTAGGCATCGCTACTAAGAAGCTGCAATTTAGGGTTTAGGTTTAGGGGTTTAGGGTTTAAGGTTCAGGTTAGGGGTCTAGGGTTAGGTTAGGGGCTTAGGGTTTAGGGGCTCAGGGCTGAGGGCTTAGCTTTAAGGGTTTAGGGGTTCAGGGTTTAGGGTTCGCAAAGGGCTACGATTCGAACGCTTGGGCTCTGACAGTCTGCGAACTCCTAGCGGCGGCAGGAGAACCGGGGCTCCTCCTTACAGTTCTAGGATCTTAGGGTTTAGGGTTTAGGGTTTAGGGTTTAGGGTTTAGGGTTTAGGGTTTAGTTAGGGTCCAGGCTTTTGGGGCTTAGGATGTAGGGTTTAGTTGTTAGGGGTGTAGGGTTCAGGCTTTAGGGCTTAGGGTGTAGGGTTTGATTTTTTGGGGTGTAGGGTTGTGCAATTTTAACCTGGTACACCTGCAGCGTATGAAGCGTGCCTTCCTGATGTAATAGAACACAGCACGCTGTCTGCACAATTTTCGATCACAAGCCCGGCTTTCCATGCATTATTGGCGAGTCTGCAAAGAACATGCACTTCCCTGAGAATCGCTAATGTACCTGAGTATTGCAGGCACCAAAGTCCCAGTCTACGCGCAGTATGCCCTCAAATCCCAGCCCCTTATTGAGTTAAGCAAGCGTCGATCAAGTAGTTGTCGGACTTCTTCGTCCATTCATTGACCGGGATCTCTGAAAGAATCGAGGAGCCAAACCTCCAAGCTGCAAAGCCGTTTCGAGGGAAGGGTTTCCGAACTTGCCCTAAGCCCTAAACCCTAAACCCAAAGCCCTAAGCCCTAAATCCTGAGCCCTTAACCCTAAGCCCTAAATCCTAAACCCTAATAATAAGCCGCACACCGATAACCGCTGGTGGATTGTTGGGTTTCTCGACCCGTCTCTGAAAGAGCTCTACTCGTGTTTCATAAAGTGTTCCAGATCTGGGTTCAGGGCTTAGGTTTTTTAATGCAATGCGCCCTCTTTCCCAAATCTGCAGCCACGAGGTCTGAGAGCGTACCCCATCGGTGTTGGGTTTAGGGTTTAGGGGTTTAGGATCTTCAGAGGTTCTATAGTGGGACCGGGCCTCATATTTATGGGATCTCTAGTGACTCAAGTGGCTCTATACTACCAGAGATGTGAGGTTCTTGAGATTTCAGCGCGGCTTGCTCTAATGTAGGGGCCTTAAAAATTAGAACAGGGTTTTGGGACATATTATACTCTACAACAAAGAACCCCCAAAATAGCATAGGTAATGATTAGGGCCCCGATATTACCAACCTCTCTGAGCCGCCGTGCTTTTGGTCGTGAGCCCTAAACCCTAAACCCTAAACCCGTCGGGACTCTTGTGACTACAGGAAAGCAAAACGCTCCGACTCCGACGTCTCTGCTGGACGAGTACTTGGAGGTTCATGGGTAGTTATAAGTGGGGTTATAAGTAGGGTAACTATATTAGTAACCCATATTAAGGGACTTATAACTCCACTTATAACTACCCATGAACCTCCAAGTACGCCCCAAAAGCAGCAGTCCTCAGCGACTCAAACCCTAACTTCTGTAATGTAGGGGGCCTTAATAATTAAAATAGGGTTTTGGCGTAGGTTATACTATAATCATAATAAGGAACCCCCCCAAAATAGTATTGGTAATTATCTAGACCCTTTTTTCAACACAGCCTCTTGAAGCAGAATTTGCCCCACTTTGCCTGGGAGTCTTTGAGGATGCAAACTTCAAGACTCTGGCTGAGAATTTTCCCCAAAGCCTAAACTTGAATTGAACTCGAAACCCCTCTAAAATTAGAGAGCCCTGTGTAGAACCCTAAAACCTAAACCCTGAGCCCTAAACCCTAAAGCCTAAACTCGAAACCTGAACCCCAAGCCCTAAACCCGAAGAGCCCTGCTCGGGGCCCAGGCTCGTAGAAAGTACGCCCTGGTCCGTACTGCAAGAGCAGCAAAGCGACTCCGGCTGTGAGCCAGTAGATGAGAAGAGCCTCGAGCTCTTACGGTTTAGGGTTCTTTGGGGTTTAGGGTTTTAGGGTTGAGGCTTTAGGGTTTCAGGGTTTAGGGATAAAGGGTTTAGATTTTAGGGTTCCAGCTCCACCTTACCCTGAGCACTAAACCCTGGTTTAGGGCTTAGGGCTTAGGGGTTTAGGGTTTAGGGTTAACCCTACTAGAACTCCACTGTAGTTCCTGGATGGTGTTAACCAATTTTGTAGCAAAGGACCTACAGAGCCCCTAAACACTAAGCCGGTTTGGGCTCGGAGAACCCGAAAGCTTCATCTAATGTAGGGCCTTAATTATCAGAACAGGATTTTGGGGTGAGCGCCCCAAAATAGTACAGGTATTTATTTGAGCGCCTATATTATTCAATAATGTGCTTATTTGATTATTTGCTGTGCGTGGCATGCTTACCATTAACATGAGCAGCTCCCACTTCAAGAGCTTGCTATGGGGACGTTTATAATTAGAATAGGATTTCGGTGTATGTTCTACTATAGTAAACAAGGAGCCACAAGCTAGTATTGGTAATAATAATAGTCCCGGCTACTACCTTACCTGTTTTGCTTTGGCTTTTCGTTGGGGCCTTCGAAACTAGGGCTGCTTGCGCTCTAGGGCTTAAGCCTTCAGCTATTCTCCGATCTTACGGGTCTCGAAGTTGCTCAAGACACCCTAAACCCTAAACCGCATATCTGTTGTGCTAAACCCTAAACCCAAAACCGTATATCTTGAAACCCTAAACCCTGTATCTTGTTGAGCAAGTTGAGATAAACCCTTAAACCTAAACCCGGAACTAACCTGCAAGCACATGGAATCCTGAAGTCAAGCTGCGCTGAAGATCGACACCACCGCCTGAGGCCAGCTTTGACAGGATCGTCTATACGAAGTCGTGACTGTGATATAGCAGCCTTCATAGTGAGAATAGGGTTGAGGGTTTAAGGGGCACATGTCATAATATGAACTTAAACAAATCTACAAAAGGGATACGATGATCTATATCTGGGGTGTATACTGTGGGCTCGGGCTCCTAGCTCCCGGATCCACCATCCAAAATCTGGGATGGCTCAGAAACCAACTCCCCAGTCCTCCTTCTGAAGACAAGGGCCTTGCATACAGCAGAAGCCCGAAAGTTGGAAACCCAATAGCCTCAATCCTTAAAGGAATACCGTCTAGGGAATCCCAGCACTAATTATTCTTATATCATCAGGTTTCCAACGTTTTGGGGTTTACTATAAATGGAATGGGAGTTTGGTACGCATTAAACTAGAACATTTTAACAACTCACTGTCCAGACCATCTTTACCTTACCATGGTTCTAGGGCTTACGGGCTTACAGCTGCAAATAAGGAACCCCCCAAAATAGTATAAGTAATTATTTAGGCTTCTATATCATGCAGAAACTCGAGTCTTGGTTGGATCATTTCCATGCTATATTTCCGCGCGCAAACTTTGCACATTCGGACGTCCTCACACGGAAACCAAACTGCAAAACCCACGAACCCGCAAGCGAGAAACCCCCTAAACCCTAAACCCTAAACCCTGAAACCCTTTAGCCTCCGCGCCTGCGTCCCGAAAAGAGAGGCACTAGGTGCAGCGGGTGCCAACTTTGCTTCGGGCCGGCAGCGCACCATAAACCTTACGGCTTAGAGTTTGCTTGAAAAAGGCTTCCTAGTCAGGCCGTTAAGGGATGCTTATTGTAAGGGTTGCTCCAAGGCTTGAGGGTTTGTGAAGTTTAGGGCTTGGGGCGTTATTTTTGGATCTTCGGATGACAACATGGAGTGTAAGGAGGGCTTCCGAATTGGTGCTAAGTAGGATTGCATTACGATTTTGGAGTTCGGTAAATTTTGCATCTCTCCCACATAAACCCACGGCCCCCTGTTATAATCAAGAAGCCAGAATCAAGAACAAATAGCTACACGAGGGAGTATACTTGCATGCTTTTATGCTCTCGGACATGTGAACTAGTTATTCGGGGCCCTATAGTAGCTTTGCCGACCATGGTGCGACACCATGATCATGGCAAGGCCAACATCGGTAAGGATGAATTGCCACTCCTTGTAGCCCAGACAGGACACCGCCGAGCTCGGGGCAGAGGGCTCCAGGGTTTACTGTAGGGGCCTTAATGGTTAGAAGACGGTGTTGAGCTTCTCTATAGTAAAATCATAGGAAGGGGCCCCAAATAGTATAGGTACTTATTTAAGCCCCTATATTAGGGTTTTAGGGCTTGGGGCTTGGATGTGAGGCATGCATGTGAGAACTTTGGGCTGTAGGACGGTGTAGGTTGTCAAGGTTTAGGGGGTTAGGCAGCTCAGGGTTCAGAGTTTCGCGCTTTGGGGCGTGTAGGACACACTTTAACCCTACTTGGAGGTTCATGGGTAGTTATAAGTTGGGTTATAAGTATATAAGGTAACTATAACTATAACCCATATTATGGGGCTTGTAACCCAACTTATAACTACCCATGAACCTCCAAGTAACCAAGTAATCCTTCAATAAGCTCAACGCGAAATTCAAAATCCTTACACATGGCTAGGTCTCTAAATGAGGGTTCCGCTTTATGTCCACAAAACGAGTACGGCGCCCTTTTTAAAGGGAATCCAACAGGGACTTTAGAATTTTTTTTGCAAAACGGTGCAAGACACTTTCCTAAACTGTCAACCCTAACCCTGCATGAACCCTAATCGAAAACTCTTTCTAGATCTTCCCAGGCTCAGCAAAAGTGGAATCCGTCCAGGTGAGCACTGCCAGCTTCGTGGAAGTGAGCATCAGGTTGTAGATCATGAAGTAGATGAACGTCGCCATGTTGGTTGCCTGAGGTTGGGGTCTGTGGTTTAGGGGTTTAGGGTTTAGTAGATGAAAGCCGCCATGTTGGTTGCCTGAGGTTGGGGTCTAGGGTTTAGGGGTTTAGGGCTTCAGGATTGAGGGTTTTGGAGTTTAGGCAAGCCCCGTCACCGTCGCTTGAGATTCTGAAACTTGCGGGAGCAGAGACAGTCAAAGCGGAGGGCGGCTCGCGGGGTCGCAGCGGTGCAAAGTTTAGGGTTGGCCACTCTTGGCTGCAGGTTCATGCAAGATTAGGGTTTGGGGTTTAGGGTTTAGGGCAGGTTGTAACTCTTTCAAACCCTTCGAACCCCAGCAATCCCTCAACCCTGCACTTCTCTATAAACCCTAGACCCAAAAATGGCCCTATAACCACCTATACAAGCCCTAAGCCCTATACCCACCTAATTAAGCCCTAAACACGAAACACCTGTAAAACCCTAAACCCTAAACCCTGAAACCTATCAGAACTTAAACCCTAAACTCTCAGACCTAATGTGGCGGCCCGTTTAATAATTTGGGCCTCTATAATGCGTTTTTTCCTTATTCAAGCCGAGACCAAAAAAACGACAGGCTCGAATAATGCGTATCTTTTTGGGGGTGGGTTTTTTTGGGGTGGGTTTCCTCCTGTCTGCTGATGGTCAATCTTAAGGCAGCCACGACTACTACTGTAGTACTACTATACTACTGTACAGTACCAGGCCTCAGACTTGGTGGATTGTGGAAGGGAGTGTAGGCTGGAAGGAAAAGTCTTAAAAATGAAAGGTTTTTAGTCTTGGTAGTTATCTTGGAGTGATCCGGGTTTGGTTTCCAGGTTGGCCCGGGAT
>CAJNDV010007491.1:24924-43441 GCA_905221635.1 Symbiodinium sp. CCMP2456 | reverse complement strand
GTCTTTCAGGTCACAGGTAGGGTTTATGGGGTTTCGGGTTAAGGGTTTAGGGGTTAGGGGTTTGGGGTTTAGAGTTTAGGGTTTAGGGGTGTAGGGTTTAGGGTTTAGGGGTTTAGGGTTTTACAGGGTTTAGGGGGTTTAGGGGTTTAGGGGTTTAGGGGTTTGGGGTTTGGGGGTTTGGGGGTTAGGGGTTTGGGATTTGGGGTTTTGGGGGTTTAGAGTTTAGGGGTTCAGGGGTTTGGGGGTTTAGGGGCTATAGGGGTTTCGGGTTTAGGGTTTAGAGGTTTAGGGGGTTTAGGGTTTCGGATAGCGCCTTCAGAGTAGAGGATTTAGTTTATGGTTCCTTCGAGGGCTTTGGGTTTTGGGAGTTTTTTTGTTTTGTTTAGGGTTTGGGATTTTTGAAGCATAAATTTGGTGAAACTCGAAGCTTAAACCTCTTAAGGGTTTCAGGTTTCCGTGGTGTAGCGGTTTCCATATATACATCTACTAACTTGTACACCGATGAAGAAGAGTATTTGTATAGCAACTCGAGTGAGGAACCCTGAGAAGGTGACCTCCATCTCCCATAGACCCTAAACCTAAACCCTAAACTCTCAACCCTCAACCCTCAACCCTAAACCTAAACCCTCAACCCCAAACCCTAAACCCTAGACCCGAACGTGGGAACCTGATTAAAAGAACCCCTGGCCCTATGACCCTGAAATGATCGGAATCACATCAAGAGCCACGATGGGAGCCAGGGTTTTCTAAATCAGGCTCCTAACTTAAATCCGTACTTTTGGGATATTTGGAACAATGTACCCATAGTCTCCATTGTAGATCCTTTTTGGCTTAACCAATTATATATCAAGGATTTTATAAGGTATCCCAAAACCCTAAACCCTAAACCCTAAACCCAAAAAAGGAACCACAATGGAGACTCTAGGTAAAGTCCTTGCTTCATGCCAAGAGAGGTTCCAGCATGGCGTGATGTTGCGCTTGAGAGACACGAGGTTTGGGGCTTGGGGAGGAGGGTTTTGGGTTTTGGGTTTAGGGTTTAGGGGCTTCAGGTTTTGGGTTTAGGGATTAGGGCTTAGGGTTTTGAGATGTTTGCACAAGCCGCGAAGCCCGAGTTTTATGTCCATGCATCAGAAGCCTGCCTCATTCTAAAGCAGGCCTGGCTCGGCAAAAGATCTGCTTCAACGAACACTACCTATAGTCTCCATTGTCGTTCCTTTGTTGGGCTGCCTTAGTAAGGAGGCTATAGGTATGTACCGTGACCAAGCCGGGAGGTCCGTCACTCCTAAATCCCGGGGTCGTGAACCCGACTCGCACCAAAACCCTACACCCTCTTAAAGCCAGTCTAGGGTTTAGGGTTTGGGGTTTGGGGTTACCAAAACCCTAAATCCTATTAAGGCCAGTCTGGTCGAGATGCTTTGGCTCCCTCCGGAATGATCCCACACTGGCGGCCAATGCTCACGCCAGTGGTGGTGTTATCCCCAGTGCAAATGACACAATTGATACCTCAGGGTGAAGGCAAGGCCCAAGCATTTGGGGTTTCGGGTTTGGTATAGGGTTTAGGGTTGGTTCAGGGTGCCTAGATGACTGCAGACGTTCATGAACTACTAAGCCTGCCACTGTGTGGTCCAACCAGCCGCTGCAGGACTGAAGATTGGAAGCTGTAAACATGAAACGTCTCATTGCAAAACCAGGGTTTAGGGTTTAGGGTTAAACTTTACTCCATGCGAGTTCCAAGGCTTACCCGGCTGTCTCAAACAACAGAGAGAAAACGAGGCCTGTACCCTCGGGCTGACCTGAATCCATCTGGTGAATATATTTGGGGACCGTAAACCCTAAACCTGTTTTTTTTCAGGAGCCCGGTGGTCCAAACTGTAAACCCTGCTTCCTCAACAAGCGGGAACCTCTATCGTCGCCAAAACTGTCCGAGGTTTAGGGTTCAGGGTTTTTGGTTTCACTATCCCCAGATGGCTTCAGTTACAGGAGTTGCTACTCATATAAGATGCAACCGATTGACTGCCCTAGGGCAACGAAACGAAATATACAGAGCTGGAATGTACATGCCCAAACCTCGATGTGCGCTTGCTACCGTTGCTACACCTCAGGTCGAGACAGCTGCGACGGTGAAGGTATCCCTTGATCACAAAGGGTAATTATGCTTAGAACACATGCTTGGCAAAAGCTCTGCTTGAGTTTCAACTCGCCATTTTCGTGCAGGTCTTCCTTACCATGATGGCCCCAAGGGCCCGTGTGCCCAACAAATACAAACTAATTCGGCTTTGACGCAGTCCCCAGAGAAGGTACTTTAAAGGGACAAGGCATATATTATGTAGGCACCTTGACCCTTTGGAAGGTAATTCAGAAGACTAACGTCTGAGCCATGGCACCACCAAGTTTCAGCTCCTGCGGTCAACTGGGCTAAGAAATCTGCCAACATCGACTGTTCTCTGCCAGCAGCACCCTACTTGGAGGTTCATGGGTAGCTATATAACAGGAGCTACGAGGCCTTAGATGAGGGTTACAGTTATGGTTATCCTACTTGTAACCCACATTCCACAGAATGTGTCCCGGTTTGTAGAAGGTAAGGACCGTCGGGTTTAGGGTTTGTAAGACCTGAACCCAAAAAAAACTGAACCCCTTCGCCCTAACTCCGCAGCCTACGGAACCCCTAAAGCCCCAAACCCGAAAACCGGCCCGTCAAACCCGACCAAGACCCGAATCCCTAAACCCTAAACCCCAAAACCCGGAACCCTAACCGCTAAGCCCAAACCCCTAAGCCCTAAACCCTGAACCCTAAACCCTAACCCAAAACCCAAAACCGTAAACGTGTCCCTCTCCTCGATGACCTCTCTGCTGTCGGATTTCATCTCCTCGGCTAACTTGGATGGGATTGTAGTAGGGTTCTTTGTAGTGCTAAGGGTTTAGGATTTAGGGTTTAGGGCTTCCTTTTGCAATTCGAATACAGGGTTGCTTTACGAGCTTCCTTTACGAGATCCGTGAATGCTGTTTATACGAGCAACTGCAGCCCCGTACACACTTGCAGCTGTGCAGAAGGAAGAGACACATGAAATTCAAAACACCAGCACTTGCAAACCGCAAAAACTCCAAGCCCGAAACCCCAAACCCTAAACCCTAAACCCTAAACCCTACACCCTAAACCCCGCAGTAAGAGGCAGCCGCGGGTCATTTCTAAAGAGAAGAAGGCCGCACATTTGCAGTCCTCCCAGGAGCGGTTTAGGGTTTAGGGTTTAGGCAATTTTGGAAAGTTTCTTCAACAGGCTCCGTCATGGGTTGCCTTTTGCTGGTTACTACTATGATACATACCCAGAATGCCGGAAGGAACTAGAAAGTGGACCCCTAATTTGGGACCCTATACTAGTAAGGGTCAAGGGATCTACTTTTCTAGATCCTGCCGGGGGTCTGGGTAGGTGTTGCGGTGGGATTTCGCTGCAAGCTCTCCGATACGGCTTTCTCAGCCTTAATGAACGGGATGCGCTGTAAGGGTTACTACAGGGCTGTCGATACCTGTAGCCCCCCCAAACCGACTCTTTTTAAGAGTGTCTAGAAGGAATCCATAATAAGGCACCCTCAACCCTAACAGGGGTTACGATAAGGCTTGCAGGGTTTAGGGTGTAGTGGGCCCCGGATTGCTTTGCAGGGCTCCTAATCAGGCTGACGATTAAGGCTCTCTTGAAGGTTTGGATATAAGGGTTTAGGGCTTAGGGCTCCGTTGGAAAGGGTTCCTCTACAGCCTAAAGCCTCTACGTCTACGTCTACGTCGCTTTTCTTACCTTTCCTTGCCATGTGTCATGGGAGGCCCTTAGGCCCCAAGCTCCTTGAAATTGAAAAGCCCCAATCCTTACAACCCTCATGCCCAAACCTCCAAAATTCTTCGGTTCTGTACTCTAAGACTTTGCTTTTTGTGCAAAATGCTCTGTTTACCTTACAAGGCTTATGGCCAGCGGCCAGTCTGTGTTCATGATCTACTCCTTCCTTTATTGGATGCTTCCTGGCACCGTCAAAGCGGGGGTAACGTGCTTGACTTTTCCGTGACCCCGATTTCCAAGCGCAATCTCAGATACCATTATTGATCCTTTCCAGGATTCATAGTGTTAAAGGATCGGGCCATACTGTGTCGCGGGTTGCGGGTGACCCCTAAACCCTAAACCCCTAAACCCCTAAACCCTCAACCCTCAACCCTAAACCCTAAACCCTAGACCCCTTGCTTCCCTCCTTGCTCAAGGGTGTCACGGGTGGCCATGACTTCCTCCGCAGAGATCTCCTCGGATGCCAGTGGCCCGAAACCCTGGGTTAAGGTGGTGTCAGATAGGGTTTAGGGTTTAGGGTTTAGGGTTCAAAAATCACAAATCCCTTAAGCCAAACCCTGAAATCCTATATCAATATCCTGAACCTTCAACTTTGGCTGTAGAGGTCGTGGTGACCCGGAATTACACCCCGAACCCCAAAATCCTGAACCCTCAACTTCGGCGATGGAGGTTGGCTGCTTTTCCGTGGGAGTTCGGATTCTGGGGACCCTTGGGGATATAGACCCTCTCAAAAAGGTCCCTTTTAAGAGAGCCAGAAATAGGGTTTCAGAAGGGTCCCCCTTTAAGGGGTCTCCCTAATACTACCTAGGATTCAGGAACCTGTTGACTTTGTGGGATTGGGATCTAGGCCCTAGGCTCGAATCTAGGCCCAGGGACTTTAGGGCTCGGGCCTTTAAGGGTTTAGGGTTTAGGGTTGAAAGAGCGAGAACAATCAGTGAGAATTGGAATAGTACATGGGTTGCACGTGATAGGAGCGCCGCAATCCTAAATCTCACGTCCTTCGTCCTTCTGAACCCTTAGCCTACACCCCAAACATCCCCGAACCATAGGTGCTTCTTGCTCGACTGATAGGATACCATTGGGGACAGCTCGCATTTAGCCCTCCGATCGCAGGCGTACCTGTTGTTTAGTCTACGCCGTCCTACGTGGTTTGAGACTTCGAGCTATAGCTGTTGAGGTGTTTCGAAGCTCCGGGTTAATGTAAGGGCCTTAATACTTCGAATAGGGTTTTGGGCTCCTTTATGGTATAACTTATATAATAAGGAACCCTAAGAATAGTATTGTTGATTGTTTCGGCTCCTATAGTAAGGCTCGTGGGATCGTACGGTTTAGCCATGGCATTGGGGTGAAGGCTTCTGGGTGTGAAAGGAAAGCTTCTAGGCTTCGAAGCAGACGTACCCCAAAGAAGCTAAGCCCGATACTCGGCAGCAGAACACTAACCCCAAGACCTTGAATTACTCAACCCTGAACCCCTAAACCCTAAAACCTAAACCCCTAAACCCAAAAACCCTAAGTCCTAAACCCTGAACCCTAAGCCCGAAACCCTAAACCCTAAACCCCCGAACCCTAAATCGACTACACGCCCACAGCCTTAGAGGAGCCCCAGAGGACGAGCGGAATATCGGGCCATTCTTCTGTCTGGTGCTTGATAGGGAATGGGGGAATGGGTTATATGGACTACTACAAGGGACGGATCAATTCCCAGATTCCCTAAACCTTAAACCCCCATTCCGTAAACCCTAAACCCTAAACCCCCATTCCCTGAACCCTAAACCCTAAACCCCCATTCCCTAAACCCTAAACCCCCATTCCCTAAACCCTAAACCCTAAACTCCCATTCCTGGGCTTTGAAGTAACCAGGGAGAAAAAATATAGACTTTTATTTCATAATGGTTCCTTTAAGGAACAAGTCCCGCAAAAAAAGTATTAAAGCATAGCACTCCAAAACACAGATTCCCTAAACCCTAAACCCTAAACCCTAAAGCCCTTATGGAATCCCTAGGGTGGCCCTTAAAGGATCTCTTAAAGGGTACCATGCCATGGTCAGCCTTTCCGAGATGGTGGCAGCAGCACCCTCCTTGCTCTTGCCCTTAGCAAGAACACAATTCTGAGAAATTAGTCCATGTGTAGCAGTCTTGTGCTCTCCGTGTCGAGCTCTCCACCGGGGCCTCGGCACCTTTGGTGCTTTTCGAGTCCTTCGCATGATTGCCATACAAAAGTCACAAGAACTCCTTTCATTACTGTGTGTCTGAGGTCGCCACCGGCACAGGCCCCTTCTTGCCCTTCACATCCTTCGCAAGATTGGCATGCCAATTTAACTTCCTGACGTGTGCCTTGGTCAACTCTGAGCCCGTGACAGCTGCATCCCCCTTTGGCCTTGCCTTTGACCTGGGCAAGGACAACGTATCATTATAGGATCTCCTTCCATGTCTTTGCTTGACTGCTTGTCTCTCTGTCTCTGAGCCCATAGCTGGTCACCCTTGGTGGCCTATGCAAGTTGGCTACAGAAACTTAAGTTCATCATCAGATCTGGGAGTCGGACAGGCGCCCCATCGTTTTTGCCTTTGCCCTTAGCCTTGGAAAATGCAACTTTTGCCACAGAAACTTAGCTTCCTCGTTTGTCAACATCCCGAGTTCTGATTACTCCACGTGTGTACCAGTCTCGCCCTGTCTGTGTCGAGCTCTCCACCGGGGGATCCGGACCTTTGGTTCCTTTCGAGACCTTCGCAAGTTTGCCATACGAAATTAACAAGAACTTATTCAATTGCTGTGTGTCTGAGGTCACCACCGGCACAGGCCCCTTCTTGTCCTTCACATCCTTCGCAAGATTGGCATGCCAATTTAACTTCCTGACGTGTGCCTTGGTCAACTCTGAGCCCGTGACAGCTGCATCGCCCTTGGCCTTGCCTTTGCCCTGGGCAAGGACAACATATTATTGTAGGATCTCCTTGCCAGGCTTGTCTTTCTGTCTCTGAGCCCATCGCTGGATCGTCACCCTTCCTGGCCTGTGCAAGCTTGCTACGCGAACTTACATTCATCATCAGATCTGGGACCGGACCCGGACGGGAGGCCCATCGCCCTTGTCTTTGCCCTTAGTCTTGGGAATGCAACTTTTGCCACACAAACTTAGCTTCCTCGTTTGTCAACATCCCGAATTCTGATGACTCTACGCTTGTATCAGCTTCGCGCTGTCTGTGTCGAGCTCCCCACCGGGGGATCGGGACCTTTGGTTCCTTTCGTGTCCTTCGCAAGAGTGCCATACACTCTTCCGTTATTGTGTGTCTGAGGTCACCGCCGGCATGGGCCCCTTCTTGCCCTTCACATCCTTCGCAGGATTGGCATGCCAACGTAACTTCCTCACGTGTGCCTTGGGCAATTCTGAGTCCGGGGCAGCAGGATGCCACTTGCCCTTGCCTTTGTTCTGGGCAAGGACAATGTATTATTATATGATCTCCTTCCATGTCTTTGCCTCTCTTTGTCGCTGAGCCCACTGCTGGATCGTTACCCTTCGTGGCCTATGCAAGTTTGCTGCACAAATTTAGATTTATCATCAGATCTGGGACCCGCCATCGTCCCTGCCTTTGCCCTTAGCCGTGGTAAATGCAACTCTCGCAACACAAGATCCGTTTCTATTTTGTCAACATCCCGATTTCTGGGTCCCTCGCAGCTGGGCACTTGTTGGCGACTGGTTGTTCGAATGCTCACACAGATTTGGCCTTAGACAACAGCAGATGTGGGTGCCCGGCATCCGGGGGAGGCTCATGGGGTTGTGGTGGTGGCGCCAAACCTTTTCCCTGAGTACAGAAGCCCATGTTAACGTATTAGTGCCATGAAATCACAGGCTCCAGCCTAACAAACTGAGGGACAACCTTTGCCCATTCTTGCTCCTTTGCCACCAACAGGGACCTTGTTGGGGATTGGTTGTTCGAAAGCTCACACAGATCTGGCGTTGGACAACAGCGGATGTGCAGCGGATGTGGGTGCCCGGCATGGGGTGGTGGTGGTGACGCCAAGCCTTTTCCCTGAGTACAGAAGCACATGTTAACATTAATAATAGTGTCATAAACTTACAAGCTCCAACCTAATGGACAGAGGGACCAGCTGTGTCCCCTTTGCCACCAGAAGCCGTGACCTTATTGGGGAATTGAATCTGCCCCCCATCGCCATGAAGGTCTTTGCCGGGGGCTCGGCAGCTGAAGCCACTGACAGTGCCGACGTGTAGCCAAAATTAAAACCGGCCTGGTGCGCGGCTGCGACTGCCGCTTCCTCAGGAAGCTCAGGCTCATACTGAAATGCACAAAAACTCTTGCCTCTCAGAGGAAACTGAGCATTGCACCATCTCTGAAGACTTCACCTGTCACGTGAAAACAGCACCCTTCACCAAATGAAACCAAAACTTCAGCAAATGAGAACACCAACAGTTGAGCCTGAAGCGACGTCTCGGCCACTCGAAACAGAATGCACGACAAGGCAAGGTACAATGCACCTCATCCGCCACCCAGAACAATTCTCTGGAACTGGGTCAACCTTGGAATCTTTCAGGGAAGTAGCGCTAACTGGAATCCACATGAAGGTCTGCGCCCACACATGTTGTGACAAGGGGCGGTGCAGCAGGTGGTGTGCCCTTAGATAGCAAAGAGATGCGCCGATAGACAAAGTCGGTGAATATCGCGGTGCACTGCAAAACAAACACACATATCATGGACAGCATGCAGTTGAGTCGAGGAGCCATCGGCTGAAGCCAGAGGTTGCCTAGCTGGTCCTTAGTTGTACAGCTGAGGTGGATTTCAAAGTGGCATTGATTGGCGTCGTGACACAGTTGGCCAAGACTCAGCTACGATGGGTTGCGTTAACTGTTGCTGCAGCAGCTCTTGCTGCTGCAGCCGCAGTGTCCGCTCGTGTTGCCGCGCCGCCTGCTGGGGCGACAGCCAGGTTGCGGGAAATATTAATGCCGGCGGCGGCGCGGCCATGGCGGCAACCTACGTCTCCCAAAACTGTGTTTAGGGCAGGTAGAGTTGCAAGAACCTGGGCTTTAGGCAATTCTTGCTAAAAACCTGGTTCCTAGTCGCAAAACAAGGTTCTCAATTTCAAACCCGTCCAAAAACCCGTGAACAACCCGCACGAAAACCGTAAACACCCGTGCGAAACCCGCATAAGCCAGACGTGGATAACCAGGTTCCTGACTGTCTTCCAGAAACCAGGTTTCCTTTTCAATAACCGTGTTTTTGAGCATAACCTGCTTTAAACAAGGTTTTGGTGGATGTAGGTAGGGTGACGGGATCCCGCTTCTAGGCTTCTGGTTTATTGAGGTTCGTGGTTTAAGGTAAATTGCGATTTGTGGGCAATCAAGCGGTCTTCTGGGATTCTAGGTGTTGCAGCTTGTCAGGTTTGTGCTACAGGCTTCTAGGATCTTTTGCGGCTTCGGTTTGCAAGTTTGGACGGTTTCTATCCGTACACAGATCTATCCAGAGCCTTAAAGCTCCGTCGCTTGGCGAAGTCATGCGTGGAATACTGTGGAGAGCTTCAACAGAAACACCATGAACTTACGTCGGACATGTTCATGTGACTGCTTAGTCAGCTCAAGCACCTGTTGCATACCCTTTCGCTGGCCTTCAGCAACTGCGCAGCGTCGTCGGTCTGGCCTGTGAATTTAGGGTTCAGCAGCGCTGATGCTGGAAATTTCAACTCATTTTTTTTTCAGCCTTTCGGCGGACATGTCACCGAACCTCATCATGGGCTTTGCGCAGATCGAGAGCTACAGAGTCTTCAAGCAGTATGTCGACATGGACACAGAGACACTCGGTACTGTGCTGAACCAAGCAGACCGAAAGCTGAAGCTAGGCAAGGCGTGAACCGGAGCAACAATGCTTTGGAGCTACAGGCTAACGACTCGAGATTCTGGCTTGAAAAAATAGCTTGTCCGGAAGCACCTGGCGGTTCTAGAAGCCCCAGTAGCGAGGTGCATCTCAATCATAGAGACTCTCTGGGCAGGCCTCGTCGTGCCTGCGTGGCCTCTCGATGGCCAGTGGCTGCTGGCCTCGGAAGGCCTTGAGTTTCAGGGTTTTTGGGGGCAGGCTTGGGGCTTGCAGTCAGCTGATCTGTTGCTGTGTCTGCAGCACTCAGGGCACTCAGGCGGTTCGGTGAGACTTCGCTGCCCGGTTGTCCGTCTCACCTTCCTCAGCCATCCTCTTGTGTAGCGCCTCCCACTGCTGCCTGTACCACCAGCTCCACTCACATTCATTCCGGATCTCCTCCTCCTTCTCTGCTTTGTAGGCCTCGTGCTAGGAGCCCAGGTCGTCCAGTTCGTTGGCGAGGGAACGCACCTCGGCGGTTTTCGCCTCGAGCTCATCTTGCTTCTTCTGTTTGTAGAGCTGCGTCACGTGGTCGTTGTCTTCCAGCTCTCTTACTAGGGCCCGGATCTCGTCGCTCTTTCCCTGTAGCTTGTCTTGGAGTGCCCGGATCTCGTCGCTCTTTCCGTGCAGCTGGTCTTGGAGTGGCCGGATCTCCTCGTTCTTGCCGTGCAGCTTGTCTTGGAGTGCAGCCATCTCATCCATTGCCCAGTGCACATAGCCTTGGATCTGGTCTTTCTTTCCGTGCAGTTTGTCTTGGAGTGCAGCCATCTCATCCATTGCCCAGTGCGCATAGCCTTGGAAGTCACTCTCGTTGGCATTGTACTTGGCCTGCAAGGTTTCATTCTCCTGGCGGAGCTTCTGAGCCTCGGCCTTCCACTGGTCCTGGAGCTTCTCGTTGACATTGCACAGTCCCTGCAAGGCTTCATTCTCCTGGCGGAGATTCTGAGCTTCGGCCTTCCACTGGTCCAAGAGTCCAAGAGCTTCTCGTTGGCAGTGCACTGTCCCTGCAGGGTCGCATTTCTCCCGTCCTAACCATTGGCTCCGGCTCCGAGTCTTCTCGTTCATGACAGGTTGATGATAGAAATCCTGCGTTCCCTTAAGGACCCTGAAACCATGGAACCCTTAGGGTTTAGGGTTTAGGGTTTAGTGTTTAGGGTTTACGGTTTAGGGTTTAGTGTTTAGGGTTTAGGGTTAAACCCTACTTGCAGGTTCATGGGTGGTTAGATGTGGGGTTATGAGTAGGGTAACTGTAGTTATAACCCATATTAGGGGACTTATGCCTCCTCTTATAGCTACCCATGAACCCAAGCACCTTAAGGACCCTGAATTATGGGAATTATGGTATATTCCTGATTACCTAAACCCTACACCCTAAACCCTAAACCGTTATGGGTAATGCAGGATTTTATATCATGAACCCTACCTCTCCGCGCAGGGCGTGATCGCGCCGGGCAACTCAGCCAGGAAGAGCCAGGCCCAAACTTACAGCCCTGAGCATCTCGGAACCCTGCGCTCCTACATCCTAAGGTCTTTAGGGTTTAGGACTGGGGTTTAGGGCTTATAAGGTTTAGGTATAGAGTTGAGGGTTTAGGGTCTAGGAACAGGGTTTAGGGTTTAGGTTTAAGGGCTAACGGGACCAACATGCAAACCTACTCTGGGGGTATGAGATTGTCTGAATACATCATTAGTGGAAAGTGTTTGCTTATGCGAGATAGTCTGCAATGATATGCCCCCCCTAAACCCTAAACCCTAAACCCTAAACCCTAAACCCTAAACCCTAAACCCTATTCCAATTAAGGCCCAGGGCCCCCAAACCCTAAACCCTAAAACCCTGAACACGACATAACCTTAACACCCAAATCCCTAAGCCTTAAGACCCTTAACTCTTTGAGCCCGGTGCTTTCGGCTTCGTAGGATTCGGGGTTGAGGCCTAGTTAGGGTTTTAGGGTTTCCGGTTTGAGTTTGAAGCTCGGAGGCATGGCGATTTGTATTTGGAGTTTGGGGGCTTGGGCTAAGGGATTAGGGTTTCAGGTTTTGGGATTCGGGTTTCGGAACCTCAACATGCCAACATGCACGCCAAAAGCTCTTTCCAGCTCATTGCCAGCACGTAGAAGCACTGGGAGGCGTAACCCTCGCCTTTGCCGGATGTGTGATCCGGCTCGGGGCTTGGGAGTTAGGCCTTCAGGGTTTGGCTCTCGCTTTGAAGGCAAATAACGGGCTTATTATGAGGCTGTGTTCCGGCATCAGGGTTCCGGGTCGAACGCCTACGGTATTTCAGCTTCCAGGGTTTGCTTCATTTTCGTTGCACTCTGTGACATTTTCGAATTATTATATTCCTCGGACTTATCCGTAAGCATTGACGTTGTTTTTCGGGACTTCCGTCAAGGTTTTGGGTGAAGCCACAGCCGAAAAAATGCGATATTGTTCCAAACGTTGCAATTATGTGGGACTTCTTCTTGTGCTTGACATGACTAGCAGTTATGATCGCCAGCATTATTGCGATTGTTATTACTACTCGTGAGAATGCGGCTAACTCGCACTGCTACTGCAAGCAACATTGATACAGATCTAATGTGCTCTATGCTGGTCCTTTTGCTGAACCTGCGCTGGTTGCTAGTTCCAAATCTCAAGCCTACCAGCCCTTGTATTGACAAAACTACTGCTTGTTGCTTCTGCTTGCTTACATGTCGAGTATCCTAGGGCAGCGTTGGGAGCATACTGCCCCTGAACAACGTTCAAGGTTAAAGGTTACCCACCCTACGACTACGAACTTCTACTGATACTATGACACTTGTCCCGTTGTATTATTTCCGATAATGCTTGTGCTACTAGAATTACGGTTGGTGCTAGCCTAGTACTACCCATCTGGCTGCTGCTTGTTGTCCCTGCCGTTGCAACGGCGCTCACTACGAGGATGACGGGAGGAATTTTAAGAATGCTCTACTTACGAACATGACATGGCTCTCGTCAGGATCAGAAACAGTTGCTATCCTATCCGTGGTACTGCGGGTCTGGAAGAGAAATCTGCCACAAAGTGAACGTCGTCTGCGGCAATTGCTTCACGAAGATGCTAGGGCACCCACAGACATCGCCAAACTCAGGCGGAACGCTCGGCTCCTGCGCGATCCTGGGTCAACACGTGTTGAAGAATGTTTAGGAGCCGTGCAACCGAACAACACGCCGAGACTACGTTAAGCATAGCTGCATGCTGAGCCGTCTAAGCCCGTGGTAGGGTCCTCTGCATCCTTGAGTGGTTGAAGATTCAGGGCCCTGCGCTCTGAGCTTCCCTAAAACTTTGACCCAACATGTTTACACCCCAAGCACAGAAACCTCAACCCCACTCCGTCAATATTGGGAGTTGAGATGCCTATTACGTGCCAAAGTTGTGAGCCTTCCGTTGGCGTCAGACAGAGGTGCCCGAATCCAGCACTGATCTAGAGGAGGGTATCAGGAGGGTGTTTCGATTTTGGGTTGATCAGGGCTTTGCGTATTCAGGATTGAAGGTTTGAGGTTCAGGGAATCCACCGGCAAAAACAACAATATGGATTCATTTGCAGCAGGCGTCTGCGAGATCTTGTCATAGGCGCCCTTCACGAACGCGAGCAGACCTGGCGAAAGAGTCCAACATGTTTTCTTTAACAAGCTCGTTAAGGCAGCGATATGCCGCTCGCTTTTGATATATATATATATATATATGCGTTCTGTGTGCTCTGTGTGTGTATGTACATACCGACCATGCATGTACGTTCATAGATGCTTACATTGTTTGCATATGTGGTCATGTACTTGTTTGTCCTTTTAACTGTAACCCTTTTATGATTGACATGCCTACCACTACCGATGCCCATCGAGTACCCAGGCAAGCCTGATTTGTCCTTCCTACGTACATTGTTTACTGACTCGGTATCTTACCTGTTTAGGGTTTAGGGTTCGTGGCATAGGCAACACATTTGCAGAAGCTACCAAGAGGATTATACTCGCTATTCTTTTGCATGTACACCCATAATGGTTGCATGCTACCACACCGAAGATTTTCACTTTATACGCGGCACCTGTCACTGAGTTGCACTACGTGTTGTTCTCGTGCTTTTCAAGAAAAGGAAACAAATTCATATGCTAGAACGGATATCCCTAAACCCTAAACCCTAAAAAAACCAGAGACTCCAATACCCCTGAATTAAGGAATAGACCTTAAATTATAGTAGGATCCCTAATGAGATTTAAGGTATATTCCTTAATTAAGGGGTATTGGAGTCTCTGGGAAACTCAAAGTACTTTCTTTTGTTGCCCCAATCTACAGTGCATAGTCGCCTTTTGGGCCTTCAGCCAAGGCACGGCCTGACTTTCGACAACGGACCACCGCACCACTGGTCCTCTGGATACGGTTTAGGGTTTAGGGTTTAGGGTTTAGGGTTTAGGATTTCATTGGTGTTCAGAGGGCTTGGGGGCTTTAGGACTTTAGGCGGTTAGGAGGTTTGGGGTTTAGGGCTTTAACATGCTTTGGGGCTTTAGGAATTAGGGTTTAACGGGGTTTGGGGTTTGGTGGTTTGGGGTTTAGCGTTGAGGGTTTAGGGATGTTGGGGATTTGGGGAGCTGGTTTAGGTCTCACGGCGGAATTCGATTGGCTAGAAGGGTTCACCGGGCAAAGGCAAGTTGAAACCCAACACAGACACAGCTGGGCATCCAGTTCACGGTCTTGTGGCACATGGGTGGTTGTCAAAATTATGGTCCCTTTTTTGGGTCCTTATTATAATACGGCACCTATTATTTAGGGTACCCCAAAAAGGACCATCATTTTGACAACTACCCACATCTCTTCTATACCTGCACCCGCACCTGCACCCTGATAGAACCCGAAACTAACCTCAACCCCAATCCCTAAACCCTAAACCCCAAACCTAAACCCTAAACCCTAAACCCTAAACCCCAAACCTAATCCCTAAACCCAAAACTCCAAACCTAATCCCTAAACCCCGAAGGGGATATAAGTTAGATGCCTAGCACTAGGCTTCTCCAGCCTTTCAGGTCGGTTCGCATTGAGGAGGCTTTGGCAATGCAGGGTCGAGGAGTTGAGAGTTTCAGAACCCCCTCTAGGGTTTTGGGTTTAGGGTTTGGGGTTTGGGGTTTAGGGTTTGGGGTTTAGGGTTTAGGGTTTGGGGTTTAGGGTTTGGGGTTTAGGGTTGTCTGCAAGAGCTGGCCAGTAACTCCAACGCCCCTTGCTGGGGTTCAGGGTTTAGGGTATAGCTTAAGAACGACTTAGACTAATTCCTGAGCCCATGCTCTAGGCTCCTTCGGGAGGGATTCCTAACTACTGGACACGGTTTAGGGTTTAGGGTTTAGGGTAACCTTCGACCGACCATTGCATTCACAGGCTCATCCGGTGGTGGTCGAACTCCAGCTGCCGCAAAACTTCCTTGGGTGGGCTTCCCGAGCTCATTCGGATTATCAGGACGTGGGGTTGAGGGTCTAATGTAGGGGCCTTAATAATTAGAATAGGGTTTTGGCGTATATCATATTATGCTATAATTGTAACGACGAGCCCCAAAAATCATATAGGTAATTATCAAGGCCGGCTAGATTAGTGGTTTGGCGTGAGGGTGGCTGGGGGGGAAGGGGTGTTGCAACTCTAAACCCTAAACCTTAACCTAGGAAGTCGGGCTTGGTTTAAGCTCCTGAATCGGAGAATGAGGCCAACAAGCAGCGTGCTCCGTCTACAGAATTTCGGGTTCTGTTCCAGGCCTGCCAACCCAAATTGTAGCCAGTATCAACCTGGAGCCCGATAATTCTTTCTTTTCAGGGTTTAAGGTTTAGGGTTCATAAACCATATAAGATCCTGTGTAGTTCTGAGAATGGGGCCGAATGAACTGGAGAAACCATTGGATCTCTGGAGTTTTGACCTCGAGCCCCGTCCACCCAAGCGCAGGAAGCAACAAACCCATAGGTTAGGGTTTCGGCTGCAGGGTTTAGGGATTTAGGGTTCAGGCGCATCCATTTTAAGGTTTAGGGGTTTAGGGTTCAGGGCCTTTCATTTTAGGGTCTAGGGGTTTAGGGCTTAAACCTTCCATTTTAGGCTGTAGGGGTTTAGGTTTAGGGGCTTCCATCTTAGGGTTTGGGGGTTTAGTAGGGTTTGGTAGGGGCTTCCAGCGTGGGGTTTAGGGGGGTTTAGGGTTTAGGGCTTAGGCTTTCGGAATCGAAACTCTTCCCGAAAGCATGGCATACAGCCACAAACTCTGGCAGGAACTCCCAAGCCTACCTTAGCCAAAGCCTTGTGGTACGACGGTAGGTGCCAGGAAGTTGGAACATCATCCTCGGGTAAAGTAGAGGGAAGCCTGGCACCCATCATCCTTAATCCATGTTCCAACTTTCTGGGGTTCACCCTGGGCTGTAGCCCCACAAGCAGAGGCCAGAAAGATTGAAATCAGGCCACGCCTAAGTCAAGCTGAGGCACCGAACGAATCCGGAATCCCTCTGAAGCCCTCGCTCAAAGATCCTAATGTAAGGGCCTTAGTAATCAGACTAGGGTTTAGGGTTTAGGGTTTAGGGTTTAGGGTTTAGGGTTTAGGGTTTAGGGTTTAGGGGGTTTGGGCTCCTTTATGGCATAATTATAATAAGGAACCCAAACAGTTCTGTTGGTAGTTATTTAAGCATTGTGGCCATAAATCTGAACCCCGAATCCTAAACCCGAAGTTTGACCCATAAACAGAACCGCAAAACCTCACTGAGCAACCAAAAAATCTAAACTGCCGAATCCTGCAGACCCAACCCTAAACCCTGAACACTAAACCCTTACTTCGCCGAAGGGCCAGCTCTTCAGAACCATCCTTGCTTCAAGGGGCTCAGGGATTGGGTTTCACTGTTTCAGAGTCAGGGTTTAGGGTTTGGGGTTTAGGGTTTAGGGTGTAGGGTTTAGGTCTTTAGTATGTACATCCCTAAACTCTAACCCCTACATCCTAAACACCAACTAGGGCTTTAGGAATTTAGGGTTCATAAGTCCCAGGGCTTGAGGATGCATTTGAACCCCAAAGGACATACCTGCTTGGATCTCGCGACTATGGATTCCATCAAACAAGTCCTAATAAAAGGTAGGCTTCTGGGCGATTACTGTTTAGGTTTGGGGCTTTAAGGGTTTTAGGGTTTAGGGTTGTTCATGCAGTTCGTAAAACCCCAGCTAAAGCTTACACCCCTAAACGCCAAACCCTTTCTGGAATCGTTGTTCTTTAAAGCTGTGCGGCTTCATGTAAATGGATATTCGCCATGCTGTTCGTGGGATCAAAAGAGAAACGCAAGGCTCCCCATCAGCCGCTCAAGAATAAGGGTACCTTTTTTCCTAGCAGTCGGTTTAAAAAAGGAGACCTGAAAAGATAAACACACAAAACAATAATGCACTAATCAACTGCAGATAACAAAAGACCATATTCTAATTGCACTCGCCACGTATCATAGAACCCGCCTATACTGACCTTCTAGAACCCTTAACAGAAGGCCCTTTGAAAGAAGCCTATCAGAAATTATAAGTATTCTAATCATTAAGGCCCCTAGTGATCGAGCGCACACGCCTCGTGAAATCCCTGGGTGCACGATTTCGGACGAGGCCGTGGCTTGGGCTGTGAAGCGAAGTTACGGACATTCGGCTTTAGGGGTTTATGGGCTTTGGGGGTTCAGTTTAGGGGCTTAGGGTTTATGGGGCCGATGAGACCCGAAACCCGAAACCCTGTAAACCCTAAACCCTGGACTAGTATCAAGGTTTGGAAGTCGGGAACTCATCACATGGGTAGTTGTCAAAAATTATGGTCCCTTTTGGGGTACCCTAAAAAAATAGGTGCCGTATTATAATAAGGACCCCAAAAAGGGACCCTAATTTTGACAACCACCCACATGTTGTTTGCAGCTGATGGTTCGAGTGAGCGAGATTTGTGTTATTGGGTGCTACATCCGTCTGAGATTCTGGAAGTTGATCTTTGGGTTAAAGCTTGCGCTACGTCTACAACGGCTTTTGTGTGGTTCAGGATTTTTGGTTTAGGGTTGCAAAGTGACAACGAAAAGCGAGTCGGCCCCATCGAATGTTTGGATGTGACCACGTATAGGTTGATCTCGCCCGATCCGTTTCGTGGCCAAACTCTAATCCTTGAGAATAACAAACACCAGACCAGCTTTAAGCCGACAGCTTAAACCCTCACCTAACCCTGAAACCCCTATGAGTCTATCTGATAAGCCACCAACCTAAACCCTAAACCCAAAACCCTACACCCTAAACCCTAAACCCATTCACACTTCGTTTAGGGTTTAGGGTTTGGGGTTTGGGGACCACGAAGGCCGTGAGTTTCGGGGGCAGATTGGGGAGGCCAACCTCGTAGAGGAACCACGTACACGACCCTATACAGCCCTAGGAAGCCTAGGGTTTAGGGGTTTAGGGGTTTAGGGGTTTAGGGTTTAGAGTTCAGGGTTTAGGGTTTAGGGTTTAGGGTTTAGGGTTTTAGGGTTTAGGGTTTCGGGCACACCCTACCAACAACAACAACAACCCGACAAGAATCACTCAAACGCTATCAAAAGCCCATTGTAGTCCCATGAGGCCACAGGTTCTCATCCTAAACCCACACCGGAAGTCTCAAAGGAATCCTTAAAGCCTCAAAGGAACCCTTGTAGAAATATCCTTAAAGGCACCCACCCCCCAAAAAAAAAACAAAAGTAGCTCGAAACCCCTAAACCCTTGTAAACCCCCCTAAACCCCTCAACCCCTCAACCCCTAAACCCTAAACTCCTAAACCCTAAACCCTAAACCCTCAAACCCTGAACCCTAAACCCTAAACCCTAAACTCCTAAACTCCTAAACCTTAAAAGGAG
>CAJNDV010007491.1:6652-18122 GCA_905221635.1 Symbiodinium sp. CCMP2456 | reverse complement strand
CCCTAAACCCTAAACACTAAACCCCGAACCCTAAACCCTAAACCCTAAATCCTAAACCCTAGACCCTATTGAGGCTTCTATAACAATCCACCCTGCAAGGCCTCGTCGTGAATCCGCCCTTCTGCGATAGGTCTGACTGCAGCCAGATCCATTCCTGCTCTTGGAGGTTCATGGGTACTTATAAGTGGAGTTAGGGGGTTCCTTTAAGGGTTTCTTTAAAGGGTTCTATAGGGTTTAGGGTTTAGGGTTCATGGGTAGTTATAAGTGGAGTTATAAGTCCCCTAATATGGGTTATATTTACAGTTACCCGACTTATAACCCTACTTATAACTACCCATGATCCATTCTTGCTTCGCTTCATTGAAGTTTAGGGTTTAGGGTTTACGGTGTTGGGGTTTTGGGCTTAGGGATTGAGGGCTTAGGGGTTTAGGGTTGAGGGTTTAGGGTTTAGGGGTTTAGGGTTTAGGGGCTTAGGGGTTTAGGGTATAGGGGTTTAGGGATTATGGGGTTGAGGGATTTTGGGGTTTAGGGTGCACAAAACCCTGGCCTCTATTTGGGGGGTTATTATAATAAGAGCGCTGCGATTTCGCGTCTACGAAAGAGTCTCGCATTTTCCACAACTCCATGTAATGCTGGAGTCATCAAGGTGTGTCCATCACTGTTCTCAGTATAATAATAGGAGTCTAAAACTTATGAATCTTATGAAGACTCTTCTGTGAAAGGGGGGGTTCTTCGGAAGAAGTGCGATTAAAGCTACGTGTTGAGATTCCTGAACTAGGGTTTAGCTCAAAGGGTTGATGCTGAGGGCTTCGAGGTCCAGGTTCAGGCTTCGGAATGTGGAATCTCGCCAAGTGTAGCCATGCAAAAAACAAAACTGACCTCATACAGCATCAATGCAAAATGCTTCCTGTAGTCCCCAGAGCCCTACATACATATACATTGATACATGCATGTATGTGCGTATATGTATGTATGTATGTATGTATGTATGTATGTATATATATATATATATATAAATAACTTATTTACTTTTTTATGCCTACATGATTGCACCCGTACAGACTGTATACAGTATACTTACTACTTATGATGTACTCCTCAAACCCTGCATTACATTCTGCAGGTTCTCTTGTTCTGCAAAGCCAGACCACATGGCCTCACGAGGCCTCAAGGCTCAGAACCGAGACTTTATTAATTTATTGGTGCAGGTCAAGCAATCCTTCGAGCAATCTTTGGTGCAGAATCTGCACAGCTAGTCGGTGAGACGATGAGACTAAGGGTCCAAGTACCTGCTAACCCTATCTTCACTCAAATACTTACCTACATTACTACTGCGACAAAACCAAGCATCTTGTCATGTGCTCATTTTGGACACTTAGGGTGACACCTGATTCACAGGCGCGAACTTGCTACGATCCATCCTCCCTAAACCCTAAACCCTAAACCCTAAACCCTAAACCCTAAACCCTAAGCCCTAAACCCAAAACCCTAACTCAGAGGTCGCACTGTGAGACAGAGCCGGCGCCGCGTATGAGGTTGAACAAAGACTTCTGGCTGTCGCTTGGCTTGGCGGAGAGCCTCGGTTTAGGGCTTAGGGTTTAGGGTTTAGGGTTTAGGGGTTTAGGGCTTTAGGGGTATAGTGGTTTAGGGTTTAGGGTTTAGGGTTACCTGGGCTGTGATCCCAGGATCACTTGGGGTTGGTATAGTTCATGAGCGTAATAATACAAAAAGGTACCAAAACCAAGAGTAATCATATTAGTAACAAAAGGCTTCTCGGATCCCAGCCTTGTAAACCCTGTCTAAATCCAGAACCCTGCATTCCCAAAGTAACAGACCCTAAACCCTAAATCCTACGTACATCTCACGCTTGATTTTGAGAGCCCCAGACCTTGGATCCGAAAGGAGAAAGGATCCCAACAACCCCAAACCCTAAACCCTAAACCCCTAAACCCTAAACCCTAAACCCTAAACCCAAAACCCAAAACCATAAAACCCTAAACCCTAAACCCTAAACCCCACCCCTACACCCTAAACCCTAAACCCTAAACCCTATACCCTAACCCTAAACCCAACGTCTCACCGAGAAGCTCCTGCGAGGAGTCTGCACCCCGAGATGGCGATGCCTCTTCAGCAAGATGGGGGCCTTAATAAGTAGAATGGGGGTTCCTTTGAAGGGGTCCTATAAGGGTTAATATAAGGGGGTTCTACAAGATAGGGGCCTTGAAAAGTAGAATAGGTTTTTGTGTGTTATTACCGGGGTGTAAAAAACGAGCCATACTATACGTATAATGGGTGTTGGGGTGTTAGTATAGTATAACAAGTAAATAATTAAATGGTATATATATATATATATATGTGTGTGTATGTAAGTATGTATATATATATATATACACATGCAAGGACCCCTAAGGAGCAGTACTCCTAATTATTCAAGCACCTAAATCATTCGACTTATGCCAGCATAAGTTTCGAAACAATGAAAGCTACGGTTTCAAGGGTGTGCAGTACGGTTCTACGGTTTAGGACCAGGGTTCATAATAGAGTTTAGGGTTGAGGGTCAGAGTGAAAGAGCACCACGATGATCATGACGACCGTAAGAGACCCCACAAGACCAGGAGACCACCACATGGCCAAACTGCTCCCTCCAGGTACTGGCACGCTTCAGGCAAGGAGTCTGAGTGCAAAATTTGCAGGGCACCAAAGCGTGAGCCGTGTCTCTCGGGCAACGTTTTTATGTGGGCGCCCTCCGAAGTTTCCGAAAGCCGGGGAGGCTTCGAAGCTGGGAAAAGGGCTTCGACTTTATGCCTCAGCATGTTTACATACACATATATGTACATATGTGCATGCACGTATGTATGTATGTATGTATGTATGTATGTATGTATGTATGTATGTATGTATTGTAAAGACAGGTAGATAGCGAAGTAGATAGATACCTGGCAAATAGATAGAAAGATGGATAAATCGATAAATCGACCTATAGATAGATAGATAGATAGATAGATAGATCGATCGATAGATAGATCGATAGATAGATAGATAGATAGACAAATAGGTAGATCGACAGATAGATAGATAGATAGATAGGAAAGGATAGAAAAGATAGATAAGACAGGTAAGAAAGATAGGGTAGATGAGATCGATAAGACAGATACGATAGGTTGTTAGACAAAAATGTAGATAGATAGATGGATAGACAGAGAGACAGACAGACAGATAGATAGATAGATGGATAGATAGATAGATAGATAGATCGATAGAAGGACATAGCGATAGAGAGATAGATAGATACACAGACATATAGATAGATAGGCCGATAGATAATTAAGGATATAGATAGATAGATAGATAGATAGATAGATAGATAAACACATGGATAGATAACTAGTTAAGTAGGTATATACATATATACACACACATATCGACAGTTAGATAGACAGATAGATAGACATATAGATAGATAAGTGAATAGACAGGATAGATAGGATAGGTAAAATAGACATGATAGGTTGTTACATAGGTAGATAGGTAGGTAGATAGACAGATAGAAGGTAGATACATAGATAGATAGATAGATAGATAGATAGATAGATCGATAGATAGATCGATAGATAGATCGATAGATAGATAGATAGATAGGTGGATAGGTAAATAAATAGGTAGATGGATAGATAGGTAGATAGATACTTAGATAGACAAGTAAATAGATAGATAGATACATAGATAGATAGGTAGATACATAGATACATAGATAGATGGATAGATACTGCTGAAGACATGATCGCATTTGATTTTTAGGACTCACATGTTGTTTAATGGTTAGGTTCGTTGTGCTGGTGCTGATAGAGATGATTCCGACAGCTGCCCGACCATCGTGTTTGTGAGCAGTGCTTTGGTTCGACAATTATTCTAGTTGTAAGCGTTGCGTTTTGAACCAGCTCGACCGATAGTACCGGTTTCGCTGTTATTGTTTCACCAACCTTCAAATCAGCAGCAAGAAAGACCTGTACTTGTGTACCTCCGCCGAAGGTTCAGCATATGTTGTGTGTGGAGAGAGCTGTAGATTCGACACTGTAGAGACTGTAGAGTATGCTTCCAGCAAGCCCTGCAAAGCCACGAGCGCTTCAATAAATATCAAGTTTTGGTGATGTTCAGGTCCCGATGGCCCGGGATTCGCTTCATTTTGGATTGGCTTGTCGGAGCTTTCTAGTCTTGTCCTGGCGCTCTTCAGTAGCTTGTGCTTGGTGCTGTGAGATCGCAGTGGAGCTTCGCAGGTGCCTCGAATTATTTCAAAAGCCTTTGGACTCCGGGTGAGAGCTTATGTTTACTTCTCACGGATATCGGGCCTTGTCTAGTTCGTGTAATTTCAAAAACTTTCGCGTCTTAAAGTGAAAAGATTTAAAGTAATAGGCGTTCCAGATGAGAGGCGGAGAGGAACGAGGAAGAGAGACAGAGAGAGAGAGAGAGAGATGGAGAGAGGGTTAGAGTGAAAGTGAGAGAAAACGAGAGAGACAGAGAGAGCGAGGGAGTGAGACACAACACACAAAAACGCCAAGGACCGAGGGAGCCGGGAGAAGTGTGAGTCAGTTTAGACAGTGTTCCGATCTGAGTCTACGGGCCCGGGGGCCGAACTCAAGCATTCAGGGTGGGTAAGAGTCTTGCATGCTTAAAGATTACATAATGCTTGTGTTAATCGTCGAGCGTCTAGGAGCCCCTCCGAACGGAGAGTGAATCGAAGCCTGGCCGTGTGGTTGTGTGGCTGCAAAGCAGCCGAGACCCTGCAAGAAGCACGCCAGAGGCGTGAAAAAGAGTCTGTTTCTTGCCAGAATGGAATGGAAGTAAGGAATTCAGCGCACGTGCAATGCAGATGTATGTTTGGAAGAAGGGTTGGTTATAGGGCCAGGGAATGGGGAATAGGGATACAGAGTCTGGGTTACAAGGTCGATACAGCGTCCGCTCAGTCCTGAGGCACGGCGGTCAAATCATTCGGGTGCAACGATCACCGAATCCGTTGCCAAGAAAGACCCCCTTAGACGCTGACGAAGACAGGAATTTCAGCAAGTGGCATGATCATTCATGTTCCGACTTGTAGTATACCCCAATACACAGATTCACCCCACTGCACCGGCCGCCTGACTGTATTGCTATCATTTCTTCCCTCTGGCTCCAAGTGTAAGAACCAGTTCGCTTCAACCCCCCATGATGGTGCATGTGGAGTTGATCTTGGGGACTCCTACAGATTCGAGCGAGATTTCATCAGAAGCCGTCCAAAGAGCCCCGGGGAAGCAACTCAACCCTAAACTCGACACCCTAACACTAAACGCTAATTGAGAAGGCACCTTAGGCAGAAGTCGGAAGGTCTGGACTCATCTTCGGACGCTTTTAGCGTTTAGAGACCTTCGGCCCTCACCACCCCGCCCAAAAAAACGAAGCAAAGCCACAACGACGCCGCCAACACACAGCTTGCATCCCACACGTTCTTTGTCGCCCGCAAGCTCTGGGAAGTTGCGTGCGGAGGCCGGGTCTGAAGTTGAGTATAGCGGCCTGAATCATTACCTATATTATTGTGGGGGTTCCTTAGTATAATTTGTAGTACAATATACCCCGAAACCCTATTCTAATTATTAAGGCCCCTATATGAGGGCTTCTGTGTTGATTTAGTTGAGGGGCCGGAATACATAGCAAGCCCCAAAGGCCAAAGCCTTTTCTGATTATTCAGGCCCCTATTTACTACTAGCCTACGCACTCAATCCTCTGCTTCGTTGCAGTCCCAAATGCAGCTGTGGCATTCTGCTTTGCGTACATTCCACCCCGCATCACAAAGTTCTTCCACATCCCTGTGCAAATTGTTGTTGGTTCGGGTCCCTTGACTGGCCGTGTTGCTCCCGCAGCCTGTACTCTTGTTTCTTCAATTACCAATAGTATATTTTGGGTTCCTTATTATAGCTATAGTATAACATACCCCAAAACCCTATTCGAATTATTAAGGCCCCTACAATACCTGCATCCATCCCTCTCAGCTGCAGGTTCCGCTTGGTCATGAGTGTGAGGCTCGTGATCAGGCGGGAGACCAGCTCCCTAGAACCTAGCTCATGGGGCTCAAAGAGTCATGAGAACAATGGGCACCTCAGCAACATGGTACTGGAAAGCACATTTCAGACCTGTTTGTCGGCGAAATTTGGGGTGGTGCCGGGAGTGAGGGGGGGATAGTCATTTCGCAGGCAGATCTTTTGGGAAGCTCCCATGTCGAAGGGTCTGAATAATGATTGATACTAGTCCTTCGGGTTTCCTGCGCTCGATTGTCGCTTCGACCCATGTTCCGCTCAATTTCGAGCGTTCGGGTGATCGGGGTTTAGGGTTTAACCGGTCGAGATCTGACAAGGCCGTTGCAAAAGGGTTTAACTAGGCACTAGGGCCGATCATTGCAAAGGAACGGCCTCCAACCATTTCTGAGATTGCAGCCGTGCCTCATCAAATTCTCAAGCACTTTCGGAATCTTTGATCAGCATCTCTGATGCAGATGGCGCCCCATACCACTTGGCAAGACATCGCAAACTAGTGTTTTTGTGGGGTGCATATGAGAACCTTCAGTGAGTCCCAGACACTCCACCTCCAACTCCAGCCCCCGGAGCCTCTCGGTGCGTTTCAGATGGCATTTGATAAGCGGTGCCTCTGTCCATCACCGAAGCTCTTATGTTCGGAGCTTTCGGGAGTCAGAAACCACTCTGGTACGGTGTTGGTATCGTGGAAACTTTGCAAAAACAGTCAAAAGCCATGGCATCTTCAGGGGCCGCGGCTTCTCTAGGAGCTCTTTGGGGGTATGTGTGGGGCCAACCCGGTATAGTGGGCAGCAAGGCGACCGACAACTGTTTCGGGCTGAGGGTCTGGGGTAGAAGTGCACCAAATCAATGGGGCATGGGATGGGCTCTTTGGCCAACATAAAGAGGTACTCCGAAGCTGTCACGATGCTGGAGCTTTGAAAAGAGTCCAGGATCACATGCAAGATGTAGAGATCTTACCCGAAGCCTAAACTCATCTTAACGGATTCAGCCCCAAGCCCTAAACACTAAACCCAGCCCTAAACTAGCTACTACAACCCTAAACCCTAATAAACCGTTAAGCCCTAATAAACCACCCCTTGAACACCAGCTTTGGGAGCCGGGAAGTCTCCTACATCCGCCGCGGGGATTCCGATGGGACGGTCGCAGCTGAAACCAAGGCTGGCACAAAACGGGGGTTTAGGGTTTAGGGGTTTAGGAGTTTAGGGTTTAGGGTTGTACAAGGGTTTAGGGTTTAGCCCGGATGCAAAAAGGGTTTAGGGGTTACCTTAAACTGCCATTTCCTACTTTTCTGTAGGTTCTTCTTATTAACCCCCGACAGGGTTTGGGGACTAATTAGCGTTTATAGGGCTTACAGGGCCCAGACTTCCCCCAAATTATGGCCTGCCGACCCCTTTTCATTGCTAGGCTTCCTTCTTACCTAACTGAAGGTATACAAGGAGGGCTACCTTGGAACATGGTTGCTGAGGGTACAGTACACCCTAAACCCTAAACCCATCGTAGTTGCTAAGGGTACTGGATCTTCGGTTGCAAGTTTTGAGTTTGTGGTTGTTCTTTCGACATCGGAGCTGGGTTTTGTGTTTTAGGGCTTTAGGGTTTAGGGTTTAGGGTTGGGTTTGGGGTTTAGACTCCGCTTGATTTCGGAGTTGAGGTCACGCTTGCTGCTTTTGTGTTGGCGGAGGTTTTGTTTTCCTGACTTTCGGCGGGGCTTGGAGGGCTTAAGCATCTGGGCAGCGTCAGAGTATGTGTTGCATAGTTATAGTACAGGGGTAAATATACGGCTTCACAAGCTAAGAAGTTCCGTCAAGCTTCATAGGGTCTTGCACTTTTGCATGCGCCTTCCTAGCACAGTCTGGACCTCTTTGCATTGGGAAATTCTATCCTCTTGTGCCTGCTATCCCGGAATAGTGATAACCTACCTTGGAGCCTCACCCTGAACCTCCAACTCCGATTCAATCCTCAGCAAGAGCTAGGCCCCTAAAATATACCTTCTAGGAGTCGGATGTTCCTAATAGTGGGAATACTACCGGATATAAAGCCAGATGAAATAAAGATGTCCATGCTGCGCCTGGGCATGCTTACGAATGCCTGTAGACGGATGTTCGTAGCACCCCCGATTCCTGCAACACTGTCATTTCCAAGCCAATGAAGCTTTAAACGATCTCGGGATTAGGATTGGGGCTCGGCCCAAGCTCACAAGCCTGTAGCTCCTAAGCCTCTTCAAGTTCGTTTCTGGCCAAAACCAAAGCAAGATGTCAGGATTCTTACGAGCCGACAATCGCGGCTGCGCAGGAGCCGGAGTGTTGTGTGGATGTTAGCCTCAAGATGATGAGCAATAATGAAATAAAATGTTGGTGACGATGAGAACAACTACAAAGATCTTGCCGTGTAGTGGTGCCGGTGATAGCATAAATTGCCCAAAAGCAGTCCAAGCCTCTCACAGCCGTCGTAGCCGCAGCCGTAGCAATGGCAGTGCCGTAGCAGAAGCGATAGCAGCAGTAGCTCAGTGGCAGCAGCAGCAGCAGCAGCAGCAGTACACCTCGCAGTAGAGCAACAAGCAAGCTCCAGAGTGACAAATGACCACAGCCGTTGCGAAAATCGTCGGAAAGACCACACTGAAATGCGGCAAAGACAGCAAAGATTACGACTGTGCAGATGACTGATACGGTAGAGCACCAACTTGTTCCAGGAGCAACGCGAAATCAAACAATACGAATAGCATCGCGGCTCCTGGCGGCCTTCGGTTACAACACCCATCCACTCCTCTCCCCTCCCGACCTCCCACTCAAGGAGGAGATTGCACGACTTCAAGCGGCCAACAACCGCTGGCGGGATGCTACTGGGAGCATGACCTGGTGTGAGCCTGCGCCGGTTGCCACGGAACTCGGGCCCAGAAGTAACGGTTTTTGTGGCTTGCTAGGTTTACGCGTGAGCCTAGTCCTAGACAGGCTCCACAGATGAGGCTGCGGCAGCCCATGCCCCAAGCCCGGAAGACGGAAGACTGCAAACACCGGTTTTAGCTGTGCCATGCACAAGATAAAGCTACGAGAAGACAGTGCCCTTATGAAGCCCCGAGGCCCGAAATCTCGATCCTCATGCCTCGGGTTGCATAGAATTTGAAAGACACAAAAACATCCCTAAATCGGTAGGAACCTTAAAAAAACCTTGTAAAATCCTTCCCAGCCCTTCTCAAGCGCTTTGAAAGATCCGTCGTAAACACACACTCCGGAAACCATGTGAACATGTAGCCCTCAAAGAATGCTGGGGTCGAGTAGTTAGTACGATAATAATAGTATTCCGTTATGGCCCCTAGAAAGTACAAGACGAATGTAACATACCCAAGAAACAGTACCAAGTAAAAAGGCATATTACATATTAAGCAGAAAAGGCCGAGAGTCAGCTGACACTCCTGGGATATTCCTGGCAAAGCTGTGAGGTGCGGCGGAGTCCTGTGGACTTGGCACGCGATCGACGGTGACTCTGCTTTTTTGAGGGCTTTGTATAGCGGTTTGTAGGTGTTTTGTAGGGCTGAGGCTTTGAGGTATGGCGGCTGCAGTTCATGAAGGTGTTGGGGTTATGCTAACATACCGCTTTTTCAATCGGGTCAGCAAAGTTGTTATCGACGCTATGAAGCCTCATAAGCCTGCCCTGTAAGCCTGAAAACCCAGTCTGCTTCCATCTCTAGCCAGCGGTTCCAACACGAAAACCCTTGTAAGTTAGGAACATACCTCCTTAAATCATAGGGGATCCTTAGTATGACTTAAGGTAGATTACTTTAAATAGGGGGTTTTGGAGTCTTCGGCTAGCCAGAGGTCGCGGCAGGATTGGGAGATGCAGTCTGAGCCATCGCCCTCTCGATCGTCTTTTCTACGGAGCTCGACAGGATAGGGCTCTACGATTATTAAAGCGCGTTTTTGATTAGCTGGTTGGCTTTATGACCGGAACCTAGCAAGACTGAGAGGCGTGCAGTGCGGTATAGTGTGATTTAATAGGAGGGGACTCTAAGGGGCATATATCAGAGTAGTCCACAGGAGGGACCTCGCCACTGGCGCCGCTTCGTTGCAGAGCCCAGCTGAGAGGACTACCCCGCAGCCACAGCCACGGCCACTTGGTCTCTGAAGTTGCTTTTCCTTGGCCTGATGACGATGATGGAAGCGGCGAAGTGTCGAAGTCGCCGTCGGCCGTGAGACGAGGCCTGCCGGGTGCTTTGTGTCGTTAGTAGGTAGGTTTGATGCCGATTTATGCCCATTTGCAAGCCTATAGTTGGTATACTGGAGCAGCTGCTTTATTGACATCATATAAGATGGCTGGTGGTTCTTAATGGTCTGGTGTCAACAGGAGATCCGGGCCCTTTAACTGGGCGCCACAGCGTTCTCGTTCGGGCTTCCGTGTGCCCGTCGCTTGGGCAGCGGACGCGGGAAGATGGAGCTGCAGAGGTGCAGGCACGGGCTGAGGAAAGGCAGGAGAACTTTGAAGGCTTAGCCGATCTATTGGCTGGCCTTTCCGCGCAGCTGCAGCACTTAGGACGCGAACAAGAATCAGCGGCTGCACGGGAGGAGCTTGATCCTGCACCGACACAGCCTTCATCCAAGGTGTCTCCGGCGGCACAGCCGTCAGACCCGCCGCCTTTGCCTCCTCCTGCACAGCCTCCAGCTGAGACTCGGAGTCTTGCGGAGTCTGAAGAAGAATGCCTTGCTCCAGAACTCAAGAGTTTGCGGCAACAGCGAGACGCCGCACAAGCTGCAGAGAAGGAGGCACAGAACGATGCAGAGCAACTGGAGAGGGAAGCTGCAAAGGCTGCAAAGGCCGCCGCCCGGGAAGAGGGAGAGCGAAGACGCGAGGAAAATGAAAAGGCGAAAGACTTTGCGAAGAGGGTAGAGGAGCAGCAGAAACAGCGCGAAGCCGCCGAAAATGCCGAGAGGAAGGCGAGGGCTCAGCAAGAGCAGCAAAAGGTGGAAGCTGCCAGAGCTGCAGAGCATGCTGCCGAGGCTGAGGAAAAACGGCAGAAGCTAGGCCATGAGTGAAAACACTGTTTGATTCTAGTATGCTGTATATATAAAATTTATGTATGTGTGTCTGTATGTACGTATGTATGTACGTACGTACGTACGTATGTATGTATGTATGTATGTATATTATATATATATATACATATATGCTGACCCCCCGCCCCCCAAGAACTACCGCGAGGTTCCGTGATAGCTCCACCAATCCTCCCAGGTTTAGGCTTCTGGTGTATGATCCCGGCTTAGTGTTAGGCGTTGAACCTCCCAGAGGACAACATATGTATATCGGCAGAAGCCTTCATTCTCAATTCTTGCGACCCTTCACGCAGATACACTGAGAGATAATTTATTGTGGCTGAAAGTCTGTCTGAATACCCGAAGCTCAATATAGGCCCGAGCATTAAC
>CAJNDV010007480.1:20065-32286 GCA_905221635.1 Symbiodinium sp. CCMP2456 | reverse complement strand
AGAATCCTTTTCTATTAAGCAAATCAAGAACCCTTCAGCTAAAGCTGTTTGGGGAATAAAAATATAAAGGGAACCTAAGGAATACTGGTAAACTATTTGGGAGTTTCCGAAAATAAGGGGTACCTATTTTTTTTTTTTGGGGGGGGGTCTTGTCATAAGGATCGTACAATTTAGGGTACTATATTAGGGTCCCCTATTTTCGGAAACCCCATTTAGATATTCAACAGAAACAGTCGAACATTTGCACAAGTGAGGAAGGCAGGAACTCGATTTGCAATAACATGGCAACAGCCATGTCGTTGCTGCGTAATGTAGGGACCTCAATAATTAGCATAAGGTTTTGGGGTATACTATACTATAATTATAATGAGGAACCCCCCAAAAATAATGTAGGTAATTATTAAAGCCCCTATAATATTCATTTCCTATGATTGCCATCACAGACAAAGACAAGCTCAGCACCAATAGAGGAGACGTGATAGGGCCGAGTGGCAGTGATAAATCAAGAACACATACTACTGTACTCTATGCAGCTTGTCGTGAATAGCTACGAATAGGCTCACGATGACAGTGATTGGAAGTGTCTGAGTCTGAACATGCAAACTGCAAACAACTGCCTTCTGACAGCAAGTGGCTCCATGCAAGTAGCAGATGCAAGTCACTGCATGACATGTTTCAGCAAGCATAGTAATAGTACTAATCGGCTTGCGAATAAGTTCAAAACTTGACTACTCACAACAAAACAGTAACAGTTTCAGAGTAGCCCCCGGGTTCCGCAAACCCCGAAACCCTCCTTGCTCTAAACTCAAAAGGCCAAATTTCGAGACCCTGAACACTGAGTACACCTTAAACCCCCAACATCGAAATCCAAAAGCCCGAAAAAACCAGGAACCCTCAACTCCCACAAAGCTGAAATCGAGAAGCTCTAGAGCAGCCCCCCATTTATTAGCAAATCCTAGTCCCTGAGACCCTTCCACCAGATCTAGGCACTAGACTCTCATTGTCGTGCTCCTTATGTCGGCAGAAAGCGATGCTGTGGGGGCCCAGTTTTCCCACGCAGCATTGCAAGCCCTGAACTCGCCTGGGAAACGGCCGAGTTCTGCGGACCAGGGCGGTGCGGATGGTGGGATAGCAGGATCTCCTGAACGGGTCTAAATATCGGGTTTCGGGGTTTGGGGAATTCAAGGTTTTACAGGCCTGGATAGTGGGAATATGGCTTTCTCAAGGGGATTGGAGTGTACACTATATCTTTACCTAGATATACATATTGGATGTATGCATGCGTGCATGTGTATATATATATATATACACATGTATGTATGTATGTATGTATGTATGTATGTATGTATGTATGTATGTATGTATATGTTTATGTATTCTATGCATATGCGTGCATTATGCATATGTATGCATATATAAACAGATTCTATAAACACAGGTGTGTGTGTAATACAAGTACGATGTAGACAACGAGCTACCTGAGTTGCACTGCTGCATACACCCCAGCTCACCCAGCCATCCGACCCTGCACGCATCGACCACCACCTTGAAAGTTTCAACTACAACGGATTAGGGTTTAGAGTTTAGGGTTTAGGGAACTACAACGGAACCGCTTTCAGTGTTGGGTCTTGATTGTGATTGTTACTTGACGCCTGACTAGGAGCTTGAAGCAAACGTTCCTTATGGAAGCCTCATAACACCCTCATAAGCCGCTTAACCTTATGAAGTCCAAGTTGAAAGCCCTGGAGCCCGAACTATGAAAAGCCCTACAGGTCAAGAGAAGCACTGTGTCCTCTAGCTGCAGATAGGACCGGAGTCAAAACGGCTCCTGCCACCATGTGTTGTTTAATGTAGGTTTGGGGGTGAAGGTTCGGACCTTGGGTTTTAAAAAATAGAAGAAGGGCTTGAATGAAACATGCCAAGATCTGTGCCGGCCCCAAAAAAGCGGCCTATGTTCCACTACCGGCACAGGCCTTAGAGGTCCCAGGTTTAGGAGAAAGCCCGAAACCGCAAACTCTTCAATCTGGCGCTGTGCTTCGGGCTGAAGGTTCGAGACAGTTCAGAACCCTAAACCCCAATGTAGAAGCCTTAATAATTCTAAAAGTTTTTTGTTTTTTTTTTTTTGGGGGGGGGTCCTTATCCTAATTATTCTAGTATACTTAGTATAATCTACCCCCCGCCCCAAACTCTATTCTAATTATTAAGGCCCCTATATAGCTCTATTCTAATTCTTAAGGCCCCTATACTAAACCCCCCTTATAAGCCCTAAACCGTAGAGAGTGCCGGAGCCGCAGCTTGGGAGTGTAGAGGATCAGGACCAAGAGCTGAAGCAATGAAGGTAACTTGAAGAGATAGGGTTTAGGGTTTAGGGTTTGAGTTTTAGGGTTTAGGGTTTAGGGTTTAGGGTTTAGAGTTTAGGGTTTAGGGTTTATAGCCATCGCAACTAGCTAGTAGACGTGCAAGGGCATGGCATCTCGTCTCTGCCACTTTTGATGACTACCTCCAGTGGTGTGCTACTCATTTTAGGCTTCTAGTTGCTCATGGCCTCAAAACGTGTGCTTGACTTGCCCAGTATCCTGGCAGAACCAATTTAAGGATGAACCTTCGAGTTCATACAGGGATTATAGTACCCCCAAACCCAGCGTCAGCCTCGTCGTCCAGGCGTCAGTGTCCAATGGAGAGGCAGCAAAGCGCATAGCAGCGGCAGAAGCCTCTCGAAGGACCCAAAGCCGTAAATCCCACAACATCGCATAGCAGATGGCAGGTGTACAAGCATATGAATAGGCGTGTATGTATATATATATATACACATATTACATGATTGAACTATATACAACAGTTTATGGTTAGATGTTCTCTTATAGATAGATAGACAGATAAATGGATAGATAGATAGATAGACAGATAGATAGGTAGGTAGGTAGGTAGGTAGATAGATAGACAGATAGATAGATAAAAAGATAGATAGATAGATAGATAGATAGATAGATTGATAGATAGATAGATAGATAGATAGACAGATAGAGAGAAAGAAAGATAGATAGCTAGAGAGATAGATAGATAGATAGATAGATAGATAGATAGATAGATAGATAGATACATAGATACGTAGATAGACAGGTAGATCTATACACAACCCTTAACCCTGGTCTTATACCCTAGAACTCGGGGTCAGGCTTAGACTGTGTGCTCCGAAAGACGCTTCAGCTGTCGGTTTCTGCTGTAGAAGCCTCCAAAAACTAGCAATAGTATTCCCTGCTAGTCTGTTTCTATTTACATATGATTGCTCCACCGTCCTATAGAGTCTCTATGTATTAATGTATTAAATATATACGATCAAATACCCAACAACCCTATTCTAACTATCATGTTGTTGTAGGGTTCCATCGCGGCACCACCGCAGCTCGCGCTGCCCCGGGCGGCGGCATAAGGGAGCCATTCTCCAAAGCGGCCGTCAAGGAAGGATAAGGAGCAGAGGCCGCAACCGGTCTAGGTTCAGGGCTTAGGCTTTAGGGTTTAAGGTTTAGGGTTCAGGGATTTGGCTTTAGGGTTTGGGGCTGGGTCTGAGTCTGTTGATTCTGTCGGGGTGAGGATAGCACAACTTCGCGGAGGACAGGCATGTGCAGAACGTTGCTTGGCCTGGGGGCTTGGGTGTGACGGCGCGACAAGCGCAACATGCTCATGTCTGAAACTGGGGTCGGACCCTAAACCCTAAACCCTAAACCCTGGTGGCAGATGCAGCAGCAAGAATCAGACCTGACATATGACATACGAGCTTTCAGAGTCGCTAAGTAAGAGATAGGCATGAGACCCGTACAAGGAGCGTGGGCCTATGGGAACCCTCGAACAAGGTCATATGTATTTAAATATACTATAATATACTATCATATCGTACTATACTAGAAAAGCTTATAAGGCACACTCACTTAGTATAAGACGAAATCATGTGTTATGATCATCGACTTCAGAGAAGTCTGTCTCTTACATGAGCCAGTGGCTGCAAATTGAAGTCGCGCATGTGCCGCATTTCTGAACTACCCTAAACCCTAAAACTACCCTAAACTACCCTTAACTACCCTAAACTACCCTAAACTACCCTGAAGTACCCTAAAGTACCCTAAAGTACCCTAAAGTACCCTAAATTACCCTAAAGTACCCTAAAGTACCTGAAACTACCCTAAACTACCCTAAACCCTAAACTACCCTAAAGTACCCTAAAGTACCCTAAAGCACCTTAAACTACCCTAAACTACCCTAAGCCCTAAAGTACCCTAAAGTACCCTAAAGTACCCTAAAGCACCTTAAACTACCCTAAACTACCCTAAGCCCTAAAGTACCCTAAAGTACCCTAAAGTGGAACCCTAAACTACCCTAAACTACCCTAAACCCTAAACTACCCTTAAGTACCCTAAAGCAACCTAAAGTACCCTAAACTACCCTAAACCCGAAGACATGTGCAGATCTCGTAAGGAAGCTGCCAACCTCGAAGCTGATCCCTTGAGGCTCAGGGCTTAGCCCTGAGCTTGTAGGGTTGTAGGTTGTAGGGTTGTAGGGTTTAGGGTTGTAGGGTTTAGGGTTTTAGGGTTTAGGGTTTAGGGCTACAGGGCTTGGGCAATGGTGCTATAAGGTCCTGCTCAGGGGATCATGGGACATGGTTAGGATAAGAGACTAAAGCAACAAGAGTTCCAAATGTGCCGAACCTTTAAACCCAGCAGAACCCTTACAGAGCGCTGAGAGATATCCGAAAACAACCTGATCCCTAGGGTTTAGGAGACCTTCAGAATTCCACCACTCAGAGATGTAGACCTTAAGCTATAATATGAAATTCCCTATACGGTGCTTTAAAGTATGTAGTCTTCGTATACCGGAAGTAAAGCTATAGACAGGGGCCCGATAACACGCTTTTCATTCTTTAAGGGTATCCTCTTCCTCGTCCGAAGTTGTTGTTGTTTTTTAGTCGCCCTGCGTGGACTAGAACCCTAAACCTTGAACCCGAACGCGTAACATCCTCACACCTTAACACCGTTTTTACAACCCTATGGCCCTACAACCTGAACCCTAAAACATCTCATGACCCTAACATTTTGATGCCCTTTGCACCAGTCTCAGTGCCAAGCAAAGACCGCCAACTTCGTGGCGCCTGGACCAAAGCAAGTATTCCCTTCAAGGGCTCTTATGTAAGCGGTTCAGAAGGTTGTAGGGAGATTAGGGTTTAGGGCTCCTGTGCAGGGCGGTTATACAAGTGATCGATAAAGGCTTCCGCAAAGGATTTGGAATTTAGGGTGGGCTCCCTGAAAGGTAAATTTCCCAGGGATCCATGAAGGGCTCTGTGGGGAATGGATTGCGGGCTTGTAAAGGATCCGTCAGGGGAGATTTGAAGGATTCGAAGGGTCTTATCAGGCGGATGTCTCACCCCACCTGAAAGTTTCCCGAGGGCTTTACATGGGGGTTTCAGAAAATAGGGGACCCTAATATAGTACCCTAAATAGTAGGATCCTTATTATAAGCACCCCAAAATAAGGTACCCCTAATCTTCGGAAACTCCCACATGCCTGTACCAGGCTGTACCAGGGTTTTACAAGGGTCTTGCTCTCCGACGGGCATTCGTGGGGGCCTTTGGACAGGGGGCATTCGACAGTGATGGACGGAGATTCAGGTCTAGAACGCGCCGAGTTTAGATAGTAGTACTGAGAATGATTGGGCGTGTGATCGTAGGACTCAACATGATGTTTGGTGCTGCGGACTATGAGTCAGCGTGGCTTCCAGATGCACATGCTGGGGGTGGACAGTAGTGATGCCTATTCGGAGCAACTTGGTAACAATCTCAAGGCAGGATCATGTCCATGATTGCACATGTCATGTCAGATCCAGATTGGAGCAAGCCTAAACCCGAAACTCTGAACCCTGAGCCTAAGTCTAGACCCTACCTACCCCCTAAAACCTAAACCCTAAACCCTAAAACCCTAAACCCTAAATCCTAAACCCTAAACCCTAAAACCCTAAACCCTACCCCGACCCATGAGTTCTGTACAGAGGTTTCCGGCTTTTGGGCTGCACAGGGCCAAGATCGAGGTTTCTTCGACACTACCCGTCAACGGTTTCGGGTTTAGGGTTTAGGGAACCACCGTTTAGGGTTTAGGGTTTAATAAGAAAGACATGTCATGTCATTCTGGGCATGGGGTGGGAGGGTTAGCGGGAGGATCGGCTGCAGTTTAGGGCTTATAGGGTTTAAGGTGTTATGTTGTATGGCTTTGAGGGCTGTGGCCTGAGTATTGTAAAGATTTTGTCTTGGGCTTCAGGGGATTACCGAGCCCATGTGCTACGAAGATCCCACTTTTAAGGAATATAGCCTCAAATTTGTATACATTCCAAAAACCTTTCTATGGTGGTGCTTCGAAAATCCCGCTGCCCTTGGGCGGTTCTTGGAATACCGCACCGTGAATATAGAACATGAAGGACCGCCCTGCAAGCTGCCAAGAATACTGATATGGGGGTTTCCGAAAATAGGGACCCTAATATAGTACCCTAAATAATAGGATCCCTATTATAAGGACCCCAAAATAAGGTACCCCAATTTTCTGAAACCCCCATATAACTCGGGAGAAGTGAACGGCATCCATTTCTCACTTTGGAAGTACCCCCCCAAGCTCCTGAACAGGCTTTCAACCAGCTGACAACAAAGCAAAGAAGTGTCTGGCAAGAAAACTAACATGTCAGCAGACACGAAAACAATAAGAGTGGCTTAAATCTTAGGGCTTCAAGCACAAAACCCAAAGCCTAACCTAAGCTCTCAATCCTAAACCATACACGGTATAAACGCTACTACTCACTAAAGGATCTTGAACAAGAACATCCGGAACAAGCAGGGACCTGGAGACAACGGTGCAAACTCGACGCATCCTGCGGCACGCGGGAACCTCAGATCGTCCGTGAAGGCGTGTGAGCGGCTGATATAGGGACCTAGAATAGGGCCGAAGGGCTATGCTATGGTCGATGCAGGGTCTCTGAAGCCATATCAAAATTCCCAAAATGATTCTGACCGCGATACATTGTGTCAAATTCAAAAGCCATAAAGGCAGTTCTCTAAATTAGGACACCATTTAGGGCTGTATACCCTAACTCCCCTAGAACTCCTAAAGGCCAAGGAACTGAAAGGCCGCTGGTGTGGCCGTGCCCACCGAGGTCGAGAGCTCGGCGGAGCCGTCCGGGAGGAGCCGGCAGCAGAAGCTGCGGACGCGGGTGGCTGAGGGGGGACTGGAGGGGAGGAGGGGGGCTTCTAGGGTGCATAGGGCTTATAGGGCTTATACCCTAAACCCTGAACCCTGAACCCTTAAGGTTTAGGGTTCAGGGGTAATGATTACGGGTAATAGGGTTCGGGTTTAGGGTTTTGGCTTCTCCAAAGCACGGCTCGCAGGCTGGGGCTTGGAAGTTTGCTGTTTAGGGCTCTGTTGAGCGCTCTTTTGGTGTTTTTGACCGTTGAACACCTAGGCGTAGGGTTGAAAGAGATGAGGTTTAGGCTGGAACTCTGAACGCAGGGTTTCGGATTCGGGGTTTGGGTTTCAGAGTTTTGGGCTTAAGGCTCTGATTGCAGGGCGTGGGCCTGAGCCAGTCACACTTGGGAATTGGGTCATGCATCCTGGGTTTAGGGTTGAAGGGGCGGGTTTGTTCTGATGTGTTTAGGGTTCTGCATGTAGGGGTGTAGGGATTGGTGTCTGGCGTTCGGGAGTAGAACTATGCGCTCGGAAAGGAGGGTGAGGAAGCCAACCCCACAGCAGGATCCGGCTCAAGTTTCCGGTTACGTCTGCTGGCTCTCACAACTTCGTGGCTTGGGTTTAGGGTTTAGGGTTTAGGGTCGAGGGATCTCTGTTTGGGCTTGCTTTGCGGCTGGGTGAGGAGTAGTCCCTTAAGGAACCCTTTGTTGAACTCGGAACCCTAGAAACCCTAAACCCTGAACCGTAAACCCCTAAACCCTAAACCCTAAACCCTGAACCCTGAACCCGGAACCCTGAACCCTGAACCCTAAACCCTAAACCCTAAACCCTAAACCCTAAACCCTATACACCTTAAACCCTAAACCCTCAACCCTAAAGAGCCCCCGAAATCCAGATCCCAAGTTCCTGGGCTGTAAAATTCCACCGATCCACATGGGTGGTTGTCAAAATTATGGTCCCTTTTTGGGTCCTTATTATAATACGGCACCTATTATTTAGGGTACCCTTTTTACCCTAAACCCTAAACCCTAAACCCTAAACCCTAAACCTAGTTTAGAGAACTACCCACATGCAAGGGGCAAGGCCTCTCGTCCGGCGTCCACTTCACTACCTCCCACACAAGCGATGGGGTGCCGGAGGGGGTGCCGTTACTGGGATTCCTGTTAAGGTTTAGGGTTTAGGGTTTAGGGTTTAGGGTTTAGGGTTTAGGGTTTAGGGTTTAGGGTTTAGGGTTTAGGGTTTAGGGTACTTAACTTCCTGAACAAGAACCCCTGCTTAGGCCTTCGATCTATGGTTTAAGAGTTGGCGAGGAACGTTCTGCTTAGGACCCTCTGTCTCCAAGACAGGGGGCGAGGAGATGCGTGGGTCCTCCAGGCAAAGCCAAAACTCAACCTGGACCTCCTCCAGCCTTACTTACTTGGAGGTTCATGGGTGGTTATAAGTGGGGTTATAAGTAGGGTAACTATACTTATATAACCCATATTAGGGGACTTATCACCGTACTTATAACTACCCATGAACCTCCAAGTAGGGTCCATGACAGGGTTTATGGTTTAGGGCTTTAGGGCTTTGGAATTTAGGGCTTGGGCCTTTAGGGCTTTAGGATTTAGGGGTTTATAAAGGGGTTTACATAAGGGTTTGGGGCCAGGCGCCGCTAACAGAGGTCTTGTGGGATTATGTATGTATGTATGTATATATATATATACACACATATAGATGTGTTCATCATAGTGTTTGCGACTGGGTTTTACACGGTCCATGTGCGTAATCGACGAAAACTGTACATACTTTATACATTAGCCTTAATGGGGTTCCCAGATAGGAATGCAAAGCTCAAAGCAAGGTACTGCGAGTACTTACTTGGGCCCTTGGTAGAATTGCTGAGGGGCTTAATGGCCCAAGCCCTTAATCCCCACCTAGAGTTTAGGGCTTATGCTTCAAGTTTACAAGGGTTCAGGCATGCATAGTTCCAGATGCGGGTAAACCTACCAGGCCACCACCGCACGCCCCAGAGACGCACAACTACAACTGGGGTTCAGGGTGTAGGGATCAGAATTTGGGACTTGTGGGTTATGATCTAAAATGCAGGGTTAAGATCTAAGATGTAGGACAGCTGATTTTTTGAAGTTCCTTTTTTTCCTCAGCTGCTTAGTGCGGGTTTGGGCATACAGCTTCCCATCATCTGGTGCCTGGTGTTTTGCCTCCAGCTTCGGGTGCACCTGGGATTCCCAACAAGCAAGGAAGGCACTGGGACCTCTTGCAGGAGCTGACGTAATGTAGGGGCCTTAACAATTAGAATAGGGTCTTGGGGCCCAATATACTATAGTTATAATAAGGAACCCCCAAAATAGTATAGGTACTTATTTAGGCCCCTACATTAGTGTTCATTCGATTTTGTTCCGTAGCAAGAACCCCGATAAAGGGATCTGAACAGTCAATTGAGGCCCCTGTATTGACGGGTTTAGGGCTTGGGGTGGCGGGACGGCCCATGAAGAAATCGGCTAAGCTCTCATTGTTTGGGGTTTTAGGATGAGCCACTAGCCAAGATGCCCAAAGAAATTGAAATCCGTGCGACCGTCAAATTCAGCCCCAAGCCCTGGACCCTCAACCTGGGAGCTAGGATTAGGGTGACCCTTGGGGATATAGACCCTCTCAATAAGGTCCCTTTCAAGAGAGCCAAAAGTAGGGTTCGGAAGGGGTACCCTTTAAGGGGTACCCCTAATAATACTACCTACTAAACCCCAAACCCCATGCCCCAAGAAGACTGCTCTTCAAGCGCCAGGACGACTGACTGCCATTTGCCCTCCTAGACACCCCGAATGACCCATTGTCAAAGTCACGGGGTTGAGGGGAATTGTTACCAGTCCACAAGAAAAGACACATCTTTTAACAACCCTAAACGACACCCTAGGGGTCGACGTGCACCTTTACCACATCATTCTCATGTCCATTCCTGTTCTTCTTACTATGCCCTAAGCCCTAGACCCTAAAAACCTCTGAAGGCCCTAAACCCATTACAGATGAAGCCCATTACTTTATTTCAGCAAGGGGCCGAGGTAGCGTATGCGGCGCCCTTCTGTGTCTCGCATTTAAAAAGGGTCCTGCGGCTGATAAGTGAACCTTATCGCAGTCGTATGCCTGTCGGCGTCGCAGCGACAGTGTCACGAGGTCAAGAACAGGGCCTTGGGCTGAAGGTCGCAGCTGCCAGTAGCTTTCGCTAGTGGTTTCTGCACGCGTTGGCATTCCTTCCCTGGCTGCATCGGCTTTCCACTGCTCGGAAGCGAAAATTGACACCAACTGGCTCATGTCTCGGCAACTCTGATGTTCATCATATTCAAGAGAAACTTGATGGGATGGCGAAAAGGGCCTTTGTTATGAGATCGGCAGCAATCTCGCGCGAGTGGGAAGCGAAGGGAATAGAAGGAAGTCTTCCTTCCGAGCTAGCTGCCGTGCGACCCGAATCTGTGCAAGGCGGTATTTAGCGTGTTTAGGGCTTAGGGGTTACGGTCAGGTTTGGGCTTAAGGTTATGTAATTAATAGGAATAGCTTGATTCAGAACTCCAAAATGTTCGTAGCCACGAATAGAACCCAACTAAAAATCCAAGGTTTCCTACTGGGGCTCCTGTACTAAAACCCTGAACCCTACTAGATATGCATGACAGAGCAGGTTAGAGGCTTCAACAAGCTTAGGCTTTAGGCGTTTAGGAAGTTCGCCTGGGTGGCTGCGATCGAAGAAGGAGGGAGGCTGCCAGTTCTTCTTCAGCTACAACGGTTGACCACTGGTTTAGGATTTAGGGGTTTAGGGTTCAGGGTTCAGGGTTTAGGGTTTAGGGTTTAGGGTTTAGGGAAGTGCATCAAAGCAGCGAAGGCAGCAGTGCATTCAAACTCGCCAGCATCCGTCCTCCTCCGGCAAAAGGGACACATCTGGAATGCGAAAGGCCATCAAGACTCTCTAAACTCCCAGTGCTCACACAGAAGTGCAGCCCTAATATAAGCCCAAAACCCTAAACCCTAAACCCAAAACTCTAAACCCTAAACCCTGAACCCTAAGCCCAAAACCCTAAAGCTTCCTACAAGGCTTCGGCTTCAGGTGCTTCATGGGTTCAGAGGACGTGGGGGGCTTCGAGTTCTCTGGTTTCGATTCCTTCGGATTGTGGGCCGGGGTTTAGGGTTTAGGGTTTAGGGTTTAGGGTTTAGGGTTTAGGGTTTAGGTTTAGGGTTTAGGGTTTAGGGTTTAGGGGCCCACGTGCGTAGAAGAGGGTCGCAGCGAGTCTTCTGCTTCAAGCAAGGGGCTATGAGCAAACCAACAAAGTGGCAGGCGTTAGTCACGGCGAGGCCCGATGTGTCGGGCACTAACTGGGGGTAAAAGGCTACTCAGATGGATGCTTTTGGGCTTGGCTTTGGGAGTTTATGGAAATTTCAGGAATCAAGGTTCTAGTTCCTAAATCCTAATTAAGCCTCAGCCCCAAACGGAAACCCGAATCCTAAACCCTAAACCCTAAACCCTAAACTCTAAACCCTAAACCCTAAAGCCTCGACCCCGTAGCTCCGCCTGATTTTCTTGCTCGGATCAAGGGCTCTCCTTCTTGGAGATAAGACCTCAGAGCCTTTGGCTCCACGATCCGAAGTTCTGCTATCGTAGAAGCACCTAGAAGCCATAAAGTTGGGAACAGTCCCTTAGAAGGGTCCATGTAGAATAGCGAAACTTTAGCCTTAAAGTAGTCCCTATATGGGTACTTTGGGGCCAAGGTACCGTGGGGATTGGTTGGTTTAGGGTTTATAGGGTGGATTTCCACATACCTCATGTGAGGGGTATGAGGATAACGCTGTTCCAACTTGTTGGCCTCTGCTTTATGTACACTGGCACGGACAGGATTTTAGGGTTGTACGGCTTGGGGTTTCGGGCGTAGGCCTTCGGGTTCAGGATTTAAGGGCCTCGGCGTAGGGTTTAGAACATATTGCTGAGGGTGTTGCAAGGTTAGGATCTACCCTTAAACCCTAAACCCTAAA
>CAJNDV010007469.1:59776-70451 GCA_905221635.1 Symbiodinium sp. CCMP2456 | reverse complement strand
TTAAGTATCCTAAACCCTAAACCCTTCACCCTAATCCCTCAACCCTACTAAGTCCCATGATCCTTTAAGAATCCTAAACCCTAAACCCTTCACCCTAATCCCTAAACCCTACTAAGTCCCATGATCCTTTAAGAATCCTTTTTAAAAGCGAGGCCAGGAGACCGGAAGTCATAAGACCCATGGTACCAGAACCCTGCAGCCCATTTCAAGCCAGGAAAGGCATAGCATAGAGGTTTAGGGTTTAGGGTTTAGGGTTAAGTTAAGCTAATATCTCTCTAAGGTTAGAAGTATGTGCCCCTAAAATGGACACTTAGCCCTTTCTAGGGACCCGAAAGGGTACATATAGTCTATATAGTAGGTGTATAAGGGTCCCAGGGCTAAGGGCCCATACTGGGGGCCCATGGTTTCAACCTTAGGGTTTAGGGTTTAGGGTTTAGGGTTTAGGGTTTAGGGTTTAGGGCTACAACTGGGTCCAGGTTGGATACAGTTTTACATGTGGGAGTTTCCGAAAATTAGGGGTACCTCATTTTGGGGGGTCCTTATAATAAGGATCCGACTATTTGGGGTACTATATTAGGGTCCCCTATTTTCGGAAACCCCCATGTTTGTTATAAGAAAGCCCAAAAAGATTCAAGTTGATCAGTTTTCATATAGCCCCAACAGGGAACCAGGTACAAAGTCCCCAAAACCCAGCCTCCATTGTACATATAGACACGAACACATAAATATATATATATATATATATGTACATGTGTATACACATATTTAACATATACATATATATGTATATGTATACACATCTTTGCGCACAGATGTTTGCATACATACATCCATCCATCCATCCATCCATCCATCCATCCATCCATCCATCCATGCAGGCATGCATACGTGCATGCGTCCTTCACGCATGCATGCATACAAACATACGAAAGTGTTAAGATAAATAAATATATATATAGAGAGAGAGAGAGACACACACAGACACACAAAATCAAAGACATAGAAACAGTCTGATAGAACCTAAACCCTGAGCAATACAACCCTTCAAGACCCAGCAGGAGAAGACCTTTAAATTTTTTGGCTTTATATATTAAGTCTATCCTAAAAGTTTGAACTTTTTTGTGCCTGGTTGTTGAAGAAGAGAGTTCAAGACCCAGCAGGAGAAGACCAGCACTGCCAAAGAGACGACCACGACCACGAACCCTGACACCACGTCGACTGCCGAGGCTCTTTGATTCAGAGTTGTTGGGGTTCATGGATTTAGGGTTTAGGGTTTCGAGTTTAGGTTTTTGTTTGGGTTTAGGGCTTATAGGGTTTTGGTTTAGTTCTTAAGGGCCTAGGGCTTTGGGACTATAGGGTTTCAGGGTTTAGGGTTCATGGTTTAGCTCTTAAGGGCTTAGGGCTTTGGGACTATAGGGTTTTAGGGTTTAGGGTTTAGGGTTCATGGTTTAGTTCTTAAGGGCTTTGGGCTTTGGGCCTATAGGGTTTTAGGGTTTAGGGTTTAGAGAGGCTTTGGGGTTAAGGATTGAGGGTTCAGGGGTTCAGGGTTTAAGGGTTTAGGGTTTATGGTCGAACAGGCGTATGGTGTTATGGCCTAACAGGCGTATTATGCAGGGGCCTAGACCCTAAACCCTAAACCCCAAAGCCTAGCAGAACATCAGCATCCCGAGAAAAAGCAACTACGGACTAGGTACGGTTTAAGGGTTCCGGGTTTAAGGCGGTAGGGAATCCTTTATGCCGGGTGTCTTACTTGGAAGGTCGTTGGACTTAGTAAGTAGTTTTTTCTATATACTTATCAGTACCTTAACCCCAATGAGAGTCCCTTTTAGGTTATTGAGAAGTCTACTCCCTAAACCCTAAACCCTAAACCCTAAACCCTACTTACTACATACTTACTACGTCCCCCGACCCGGCAAGTAGGAGCTAAGCAGGTACGGGCTGATGAAAGTTGAACACTTAAGGGATCGTTTGACCCCGTGAAAACCCTAAACCCTAAACCCTGAAACCCTAAACCCTCAACGGGTTATAGGGCTTCCATAAAGGTGCTAGAAGGGCTTTTTTTCTGGGTAGTTCTCTAAGCAAGGGTCATTTTCGGGTTTAGAGTTTAGGGTTTTAGCGTTTAGGTATGTATGGGTGTAGGTGTTTGAAAGCCCTTCTAAGGCGACTTACCAGGTCACAAAAGCAGGGGTTTATCTGCGGTCTTCTTTATCCCTAAACCCTAAACCCTAAACCCTAAACCCTAAGCCCTAAACCCTAAATGCGGTCTTCTTTATCTGAAGGCGTAGACTTGTGGGGCTCAGGGCACCCGACTTCGAAGCTGAAGGAACAGAGCAGGTACCTTATAAGCAAGCAGTTCCCAGACCCCCAAAAGGATCTAAAAAATAGATCCCTTAAGGGGGGTTCCTATAAAGTACCCTTTTAGTAGTTAGGGTCCCTAATTAGGGGATCTATTTTTTAGATCCTTTTGGGGGTCTGGGTTGAGCTCCAATTCGAAGTTCTGGAGCCCTTGTTGCCGGGTCTCCTGATCCTTCAAGCACCACGAGTCTGCTGCTGGGGCCTCGATTCCTACCGCATCCTCGGGAACACGGGTCCGATATTGAGGCCCCCATTTAGGGTTTAGGGTTTAGGGTTTAGGGTTTAGGGTTTAGGGCCTGCTCCCTCGATGTCTGATGCCACGGCGCTGTCGCCTCAAATTGACCGGTCTGGTACAAGCTTCCCCACTGACTGATTGAGTGATCCGGTGCTCACAACTGCAGATTGATCGAGATCCGATGAATTGTTCGCAGCAGTGCAGTGCCCTGCAAAAGAGTGGGTTGAATCTTTGTCTGCAGACACCATGACACTTGAGGACCCCAAAAGAAACACATAAACAGCTTAATTGGCCCTAAAGGTTAGAGTTTAGGGTTTAGGCTTAGGGACTGGGTCCAAGTATCGAGTAGTCCTCTACTCTCCCAGATACTCCCCACAAAACAACTATCCTAAACCCCAATTATTGCATCCTGTGACCCCTTAGGGCAAGGCATCCTGTGACCCCTTAGGGTGGGGCATTTATAGGGAAGCAGATCCCCCAAATGTAAGATCCTCATGTAAGTACGCCCGCTGTTCATTCCGTCCCAGACTTGCCATAAGGTGAGTTCCTCGTCTGGTCCCGTCCTCCTTCGGGGAACCCTAAACCCTAAGCCCTAAACCCTAGACCCTGAAACCCCCCTTAACACTAGACCCTACACTCTAAGATTGAACCGTATGTCCACTGGACTTCACTTGGAAGCGACTACGAACATGCCATACCCGAGACGCTGGGCTCAAAACCCCAAGCCCAAATCCAAACCCGAACCCGAGAACCCTACGCCCCAAACCCCTAAACCCGTACACCCCAAACGCCCGAAACCCCAAACCCTAAGCCCTAAACCCACTTGAACCCTAAAGGCCTGAACCCTAAAACCCCAAACCCTAAACCTCAAAACCCAAGTCCAAAACCGAACCTCTGGACCTGCTTTAGCAGGGATCCCAGTTTAGGGTCTAGCCTGGTGGTTTAGGGTTTAGTCTAAGGTTGAACCCATGGGCCCCCAACATGGGCCCTTAGGGAATTCTAGGATCCCCTAAAGGTATATATTATATATAGGGTATATAGTAGGTATATTAGGGTCCCAGGGTTAGGGGCCCATACTAGGTTTAGGGTGTTGATGCATGCAGGATGACTTCCAAGAGGATGAGACCTCTACAAGCCTCCTGGCCTTCAGAGGTTTCAGGGTTTCAGGGTTTTGAGGTTTAGGGCTTGGCGTTTGGGGTTTGGAGTTTAGGGTATATAGGGTTTAGGAAGGTGGGGGGAGGGGCGTTTCAGAGGGGCTTACAGGCATGTTCATAGGAGGGTTTAAGCTTCAGCGAATGATTCAGGAGCCCCCATATTGAGAGCCGGGAGAATTCTGCTGGAGGGAGGATCAGGATTCTGTGGAGGGCTTTAGATCAAGGCCCCAATCAGGGTCCTGGCTTACGGGAAATATGGACAGTGATTCCGGAACTTAAACCCTAAACCCTTGCTCCAAATTATGCGATCTTCCCCTGCGTGTGCTGTGCAGAACATATGAGCTGCGGGCTTGCAGTCTTATCAAGAACCTTTAGGGTTTAGGCTTCAGGGTTTGGGGTTTAGGGTTTAGGGTTTGGAGTTTAGGGTTTGGGATTTAGGGTTTAGGGTTTAGGGTTCATGTTGCTGGGCGTCATCGCAATGTTGATATTTCTTCGTCAGCTTCTTCAGGATGCCGTCATTGCAAGGTTCTTTCTTAGTTAGCCAATGGAAGAACTTTAAATTTTTTGGCTTTATATTTTATGTCTATCCTAAAAAGTTTGAACTTTTTTGGGCTGGTTGTTGAAGAAGAAAGTACGCTCACCTTTGGAAGCCTCGCTTCATGTTACAAGGCCTGCAAACAGCAGTGCCATATTCAAACCAGTACTAGCCAGTAGCTCATGTTGGTGGACCTCGAAGTACGCACCCAACTTACCTAAATAGTGGGCCCTTTCGACCCACAGTCAGTGCCCAAACCCTACACCAGCTCAGCTTAGGGAGTCAGGTCCCACAGCCTAAAACCCTAAACCCAAAGCCCCAAGCCCTGACACTAGAAGGGAGTTAGGCCTAAAGCCTAAAACCCTACAGCCTAAAACCCTAAAGCCTAAGCCCTAAGGCCCAAAACCCGAAACCCTAAAGCCCAAAACCCCAAGCCCTAAACCCTAAAGCCTAAAGCCTAAGACCCTAACTCGAGCCTTGCAAGCTCTGGGCTCCGCTCAGGTGAGGCTTCCACCAGCTCAGAAGGTGGCCTAGGGTTTCCGGAGTATCAGACTTTTTTGGGGGGCTTAGGGCTATCATACTCTTGTTTTTGGGGTTTAGGGTTTAGGGTTTAGGGGTGTAGGGTTTAGGGGTGTGGGGGTTTAGGGGTTTAGGGTTTAGGGTGTAGGGTTTAGGGGTTTGGGGGTTTAGAGGTTTAAGGTTTAGGGTTTAGAGGTTTGGGGTTTAGGGCTTTAGGGGTTTAGGGCTTTAGGGGTTTATGGGTTTAGGGTTTTAGGGCTTTAGGGGTTTAGGGCTTCAGGGTTTTGGGCTTTAGGGCTTTGGGTTTAGGGCTTTGGGCTTAGGGTTTAGCTGTTTAGGGGTTAAGGGTTTGGGTTGAGGCTTTTTTGGGGACCTGTTCCTTAAAGAAGCCATCATGAAATCCCCTGGGCCCTTAAGGGTGGGATCCTTATATACCTACTATACACCCTATATGTAGGGTTTAGGGTTTAGGGTTTAGGGCTTGAGGGTACATAGAAAGGCCTAAGGGTCCACATTAGGGGCCCATACTTCTAACCTTAGAATCATGAAATACCCGGGGGACTCAGCAAGTACTTATTTTATAGACTTAAAAGTATCAGAACCCCAATTAGAGTCCATTTTAGGTTACTTATAAGTCTACTTATGACCTACTTACTAAGTCCCAGAACCCCCTAATCCCTAAACCCTAAACCCTAAACCCCCAAACCTTAAACCCCTAAACCCTATAAGCCCTAAGTCCCCCGACTCTCCCAACACCCTCGGCTTCTAAGTCCAGAGGTGATGCAGATCCCGAGGAGCTCGATGAGGCGCGGGTTTAGGGTTTAGGGTTTAGGGTTTAAGGTTTAGGGTTTAGGGTTTAGGGTGTAGGGGTTTAGGGGTTTAGGGTCTTAGGGTTTAGGGTTTAGGGGGGAGGGGGTTAATTAGTAGTGACCATTTTCCATTCTCTAATCAAGCAACCCTCAGAGCACCCAAACCATGACAACATATACCTCACTCCCCAACTCACCAAAGTACCCATAGGAATATCCCTAAAATGGAACCACAGGAAGACCCATACGAAGACCCGCATAAAAAAAAAAACAAACAACGTAAACTCCAGATACCAATACTAGAACACCTATAGTAGCAAACTGATATCCCCAACCGTAGAAAAAGGAAATGGTCTTCTTCCAATAATTCATCTTTAAGAGGATAAGGTTTGAGGCGTAGCATCAGAACTGCCATCGTATCAAGGTTCCTTCAAGACCTGCAGGCAATCGCACGATCACGGGCAACATGGATCAACCAAACAATGCGAATTTGTAGGCAGCATAGTTCGAAGAATACAAGAGACGTTTTAAATTGCTGTTTGTTGTTTATCAGTTGGAAGAGTTGTTGAAATCGTCTGAAAGTTTACTGATGTTAGTCATTGACACAGTGCCCCCAGATGCCATTGCTCCCACGGCTTCCATAGGCGCATCAACAGAGTGTGACAATGGTTAATTAGTTTGGAAGTGCTGCCGCGCACTTCACTTGTTTTGCTAGAAGGAAGCCCATCCCTAAATGGGTAGTTGTCAAAATGATGGTCCCTTTGGGGGTACCCTAAATAACAGGTGCCGTGTTACAATAAGGACCCAAAAAGGGACCATCATTGTGACAACCACCCAAATGTTCTATAATGATTAGTAAACGCGGGTTCAAGTAGTTGAATCTGTTTTATCAGTCTAACCATGCCTAAGGAAAAGTTTCTTTAATATGGATAGATGGAGAAACGAGTATGTAATTCGCGTTGCAACAAAATATATTGAAGAGTTGGACGGTTTCAAGAATTGTAGTAGGTGCCGAGAAGCAGAAACAAAATGTTGCGGCAAAAACAAACATGAGTATAATCAAGCACGAAGAGAAAGGAGGGCAACGGGAAGCCAATTATGCGAAGAATGCGGTCATACAAGTAACATGGAAACTGGGATGCCGATTCCCATCATGCCTTACATCCGCGTTCGGAACTAAATATGTTGATGAAAAAGAGTCACGAGAATTGGGGAATTTCAGGAAAGGAGGCAAACTAAATGACAGATTACAAGCAGAAATTAAGGTAGAATACTAAAAGCAGGAAAGGGAAATACTCAAACGATTAAAGGTACAATTCCCTAATAGATTTGATGAGGAAGAACCACAACCCGAACCCGAGAAACCTACACCCTATATTGATATAGTGTTTTATCATGTCCTTAATGAATGATGAGATTCTAGAAGATTACTTTATGCTACCCGGCAAGCATAAGGACAGATTTGTTATCGACATTCCTGTCGATAAAACATAAGTATGATGCAGTTATAATCTTTAAGTTGTTATAGATTGGCACTACACTATGGTTTTTACCTTATTCCTGAAACGTGTTCCTATTATAGATCATTTGTTTCAGTAGACAATTTTCATGTTCTAGGGTTCGGGGTTTCGGGTTGGGTATTATGTGATTATGGAGGTGTTGGTTTCTGGGTTGAGTATGTTGTTTTCTATGGGGTTGGGCATGGTTCCATAGTATGGTTTTCATCATTTCGGTCTTGGGTTTGGGTCTTCTGGTGAATCGAAGGTTGAGGCATAAGTTATTATGGTTTGGGTGCTAGAGGTGGTGCATGATTAGAAGATGGAAATGGTCACTGCTAACTAAGGGCGGGGTAATCCTAGACAATACCAGGGTACCACAAATACTAGGACGCTACCATATTATACTTACAGGTTCCCACCTCGGGGAGGGGGGGAGGGTTAAGGCTTCAGATGGTCGTCGGGTTTAGGGTCGGGGAGCGGGGGTGTAGGGTGTACCGGAATCCACTCAGGTTAGCATGATCCGCCATGAGCCCCAAACCCTGAATCCTTCACCCAAAGCCCAAATCCTCAGCTCCCTAGACCCAAGACTCGAACTCCTACGCCCCAACCCCGAAATCTTGAAACCTAGCCCTAACCCAGAATCCTGAAACCTACACCCTAAGCCCAGCCATATGACGCAAGGGCCCTTAGAAAACGGACAGGAGACGACAACCACGGAGGGGACGGAGGACGTGGACGAGGTGCCTAGGTGTTTTAGCTTTCGGGTTCACGGTTTAGGGTTTCGGGTTTAGGAGTTTGGTGTTTACGAGGCAGGTCTAGGGGCTGAAGAACCGCTAGCACTTTAGAACGTAGCGCTCTGGACAATTACAAGTTTCCGGGTTTAGGCATAAGGTCGAATTCGTTAACTTACCCTAAACCCGTGAACCCCTAAATCCTAAACCCCTATATCCTAAACCCCAAACCCCAAACCCTAAACCCTAAACCCCAAGCCCTAAACCCCTAAACCCTAAACCCTACACCGAACCCGTGCCAAATCCAGCCCAAAGGTTGCAAATAAACCCTAAACCCTAAACCCTAAACCTGGTTCGGGCCTATGCGGTTTAGGGACTCAGGGTCTAGGGTTTTAGGGTTCGGGGTTTAGGGTTTAGGGTTCAGGGATTAGGGTTTAGGGTACTAGGGGTTAGGAGTTTGGGGTTCCGGGTTTAGGGATTAGGGTTTTGGGTTTTAGGGGATAGGAGTTTGGGGTTCAGGGTCTAAGGCTTTAGGGTTGCTTTAGACCGTTCGAGTATTGAGGTTTCCAGAGTTTGGCTTCATGGCTCTGGGGTTTAGGGTCGTCACAAAGGCCCGACACGAACATCGGGCTTCCCTAAGGGTTTAGGGTTTGGGGATAGGTTTGAAGGGGTTCCCTAAAGGTTTAGGGTTTGGGGATAGGTTTTGAGGGATTCCTTAAGGGTTTAGGGGTGTGGGGTTCTTGCGAGTTTGAGTGTTTTTTTCGCAGAGGTTCCACCACCCCTACTTGGAGAGTCGGGGGACTGAGTAAGTAGGTAAGAAGTAGACTTATAAGTACCCCAAAAGGGATCCTTAGAAGTCTCTAAAGCAACCAGCTACTACGGTTTATGATATAAACCATGCATACCCATAATGGAATAGACCAGAACTCCCATCGTTCAGGGTCCTTAGGGTAATGCAGGTTTACACCATGGACTGTAAGACCTTCCTGTAGCCCCGAAGCCCTACGGGTCCATGTGTTAGCATATAACACCTTGGCCCTAAAGCTTTACATAGAGTCTACTTTAAGGCCAAAGTATACAATTACTATATGGGAACATGAACATGGACCCTGAGGGAAACCTAAACCCTTATGGAAACCCTCAAACCGACCCTAAACCCTCAGCCCTTCGGGAACCCCTTCAAACCCATCCCTAAACCCTAAACCCTTAGGGAAGCCCTTGAAACCCATATCCGCAACCTTGAGGCCTCACGAGGCGTTGTATAGAAAAGGTTCCAAAAAGCACTAAACCCGAAGCTGTAACAGTTGACGGTTTTAGGGTTTTGGGGTTTAGGTTTTAGGGGTTTAGAGTTTAGGGTTTAGGGCCTAAACCCCAAGCTGAAGCTTCAGTTTTCTTATTGGTGTTTGTAGGGCTTCTCTGGGGGCTTCTCCAATGGGCCCCTATAAGAGTTGCTTTACGGGTTCTTGCTTTCAGGGTTCCTTTAAGACTACGGCTCTTCGGGGTCACTTTTGTGCGTGGCTCGTTGTAGAGGGATTCTAAACTTGTTGCTTCCGCCCCTACTACTACTACTACTACTACTACTACTACTACTACTGGGCCCATGAATCCGAAGAAAACACTTCTTGGAATGAGCAAGGTTGGGATTCTTGGCATGGGTGTGGTCGTTGGAAGAGCTCTGGCCAGCCTTGGAAGACTGACATGGACAAATACAATCACCTGGAAGAGCAAGAAGACAAAAAAGCCCAGGCCTACTGGGGCAGCAATCGCTGGCAGCGAGACTATGTGGTCTATGAGGACCAAAGGGCTTTCGCTTTCAAGAAGAGCAAGGGCAAGAAAAGGAAATTCTGGCTGGCTTCGCAGATTGAGACGCTCAAGAAGCAGGGGAGATGGGTGGGAGGAGCGGCTTGACTTCGCAGCCTGGAGGAGGAAACTTGCCCAGGATTGGGCGGAGCACCAAGATTCGCAGAGTGATGCCAGGGATTGGTGGAAAGACCCGGAAGGGCGCTGGTGGAAGAAATGGTCGCCTTCGGACCTTGTGCCCTCGCACGCAAAGCGAGAGACTTGGAAGGGCCAGAAGTGGTGGTGCTACCCAGACGCTCGAAAATCCTTTAATTAAGGAATATAATTACCTTAAGTCAGATTAGGGATCCTATCATAATTGAAGGTACAGTCCTGAATGAAGGGATCTTGGAAGGTCTGAGTAGGTCCCCCCAAAAGCCGTAAAATGTCTTGATATTCAGCACTTCGGGCTTTTTGGTGTCTGCAAAATCCTGGTTTCGTGCAAAAGCCTGTTTCTACCTTGAGCCCTCAAATAGTGAAGCAGACATCCCGCGCCGTTGAACCCTAAGCCCTAAATCCTATGGTAGAAGCCAGAAAGTTAGGACATCCATATTCTTATACCCTTAATCCAAAATATTTGGAACCCCAGCACGAATCATCCTATCTCCATGTTCCAAGCTTCTTGGGTTCACTATAAGCCCCTTAACCTTAAGACCCTGAACCCTAAATCCTAAACCCTAAATCCTAAACCCTCAACCCGTAAACCCTAAATCCTAAGCCCTAAACCCTAAATCCTAAACCTTATAAACCCTAAACCCTAAACACTAAACCCTAATCCTAAACCCTATAAATCCTAAACCTTGAACCCTAAACCCTAATCCTAAACCTTAAATCCTAAACCCTCAACCCTAAACCCTTAACCCTAAAGTCTAAAGTCTAAACCCTAAACCCTAAACCCTAAACCCTAAACCCTCCAGCAAGAGGAACCCCGAGTCCCAAACTATGAAGTTGCCGCCTCTTTGCGCCAAGGAGGCAGCGCGACACGCCCGGGCATCCTGT
>CAJNDV010007458.1:64474-77866 GCA_905221635.1 Symbiodinium sp. CCMP2456 | reverse complement strand
CCTAGCACATGACACTGTTTTGCAGGTCCTGCAAGCCCAATTTCCTGAGGCGTCTAGAGCCGTTCATTTCATGTAACCCTTGCTTCAATCCACGAGCGGTTGTCCCACGCCGCGAGACATTGGCTTCTGTTTCCCATGGTTGGAAGGTTTTCGAGTGTGGTTGTGTGTACTATCCTCGTTCATGGATGCAAAAGGTCATTTCCAAGTTTTTTCATTGTTGTTGCATGGCAACAAGCATGCACGGACCGAACAACCGACATGATAGGGCGGGCCAGCGCAAGGTGTTGTGATGCCGGTCACGAATCTGGCAATACCATGAAACGAGGTTTTGCATACAGAACCTAATCCACCGCAGGGCCGTTTCTCTGCAGATACAACAGTCTTCCTTTGTTTTTGAACAAACGTGAAGCTTTCGAAGTTCCTCATTTTCGAATTCTCGAGCTTGAGTGGCTACTTCGAGCTCAATCTCCCAACCCTTCTCAATCTCCCAACCTTTGACAGTAGCTGCTTCGAGTTGAGTCTTTTCTTTCCTTTTGTGTTGCATCTACATAGGCATGGGCCAGACATACAGTCAACGAGGCTCGAAATGGATGGCTGGAAAAATGCCAAGAGTCTGTCATGGGCCACGGAGTGGCAGCTTGGAGTCTTTTTGTATTGGTTTCAGCTTTGATCCTTCAGTTCGCTTGCAGAAAAAAATTCAGTATGCTGCATTGCGGTTCAAGTTGCAGTTCAAGAGTTTTCGCTGGGTAGATCACATCAAGCATACTTGATACTGAGACCTCACAACTCATTCAGCGTGTCAAATTTTTATTTTCGCTGGGTGAGTCAGTCGTGTTTTCGTTTCGGCGATTGAATTGCGCTGGTGGGTGCAACGAAATATCATAGCCTATTACTACGCGTTTTCAGTCGTCGTGTGTATGTGTGTGTTCTTTCTCTGATCTCTCGGCAGGTTCGTGCGAACTTGACACATACTCGGCAGTTCGCAGTGATTGCGTGGTTGTGTGTTGCCATGCTAGCATGCGAAATCTTTGACCACCTGGATTAAATTCCTATGATGTTGAGCAGCGGTTCCCGGCGAAAGGTCATGAGCTCCACAATGGTCGTAGTGCGACCTGCGTATCAATTGCGTTTGTTGCAAGACAGCTGCAATAACAACACCGGGAAACAGGATCCATGGCCCAAAGTTGTACATCCCATTTTGCTATGTGGGAAAGCTTGGACCTGCCGTGCGTTTCTGTTGCCACGACTCCACAATAGCGGCTTTCCTCGTGAGTACAACTATAAAGTACGCGTGCGTGCGCTCGTGTGTGTGTGTGTGCGCGTGTCTGTGTGTGTGTGTGTATGTTTGTGTCAATGTGTGTGCATGTGTGTGTGTGTGTGTGTGGGTGGGTGGGCGGGTGGATGGCGTGCGGGGCTACACTCTGTTCTACAATCCTTCGAGCGGGCTGTGTGATTCTTTGCACAGGCAAGAGTTAAATGGTATGATCCTCGGCGAGCCTACGGCTTTTGCTACGTCTCCATCGAGCTCGACGGCGTTGTCAAGGCCGAATTTCTGGCATGTCACTGGAGTCCTACTGCCTGTTGAACACTGGTATTGAATGCTATGACTGGGTCGGGTAGGCCGCGGTTCTCGGGAGGGCGGATTCTTCGGCAGCTTGCTTGTTCCTGCGAGCTGACCGACGGCTCAAGACTAGGCAAAGAGCAGACGCAACAATCATCACTCGTATGGCTCCAACAAGTCATAAGTCATGGAGGGACGACGGTTACGGTCCTGTTTCACAATGCCCAATACGTGTCGCGTGTTTTGGCAGGAGGTTGAAGCTTTCTTCGGAAGAGAAGAAGCGCAGGCCAGCAGTCGAACTTTGACGAAGCGGGTGAATCGATGGCTTCTTCGGATGCGAAGCGCTTTTTTTTTCTGTTTCCCTCGGCCTCGGTTTGGAGAAGGGCCGCAAAGATTCCAAACCAGTGTTTGGCAGTATATAGTGGTTCAGCCATCCCTGCCAGTAATCACGGTATCTGTCATTCATGGCATGAAGCAGCGAAACACATTCGAGAAGTCGTTCCCCACATTGGTGAGCGTTTTGGTATTGTCGAAGAACCGTTTTGCATGCGGTTGTCTGTTTATCCACTGTCTTCTTCACCGGAATTTAATCTCATGGGCATTCGTGAGCATTCCCAGAATTCCCATCGTGCAGGGCAGACGAACAGTCCCGTCATGGCCCTCAATTAGCCATTCCCGAGAAATGCGTGAAGACGAAGCTGTCCAGAAGCCAGAGAGGTTCCAGGATGATTGAGCTGACAGTGGACCATGTCGGGCAGGCTGCACGAGATTGTGGCTTGAGTCTGTCTCGTGGAGAAGGTCTTCTGTGTGACCTACTGAAGGAAAGGCCGCCTGTGTGTGCGCGGCTGGAAACTTCACAACTGTAGGTGTCATGGGAGTCGGCAGGTCAAGTGGGCGTTTTCTTGCTACGCAGCTTCGCTCTCGATCCACAGGCCCGATATCATGGGCACTTCAGATACAAGTCCAATGCACTCACTTTGCATCTACCGCAGCAGGGCCGGATGAGACTTTTCAAGATTCTGATCGTCTTCAGGTTCCCAGTCGTTTCGATATTTGCGGGCCTGTCTTCATCGCGCCACGTCCCAGGAGTCGCTTCAAACCTTAACTGATGAGCTGGAGACCGAAATCATGTGCGGACTTCAGAACGGGTCGAATCGCGTCGCGTTTTGGTGGTGCGCCTGTCGAACCTGTCCTCAGGCCAGCGCTGAGCTCCTTGGACCGCTTCCCTGCAGCCGCAGATCGCTTCTGTGAGCCGCCAGCTCGGCAAATTATGGCACACGGAGTGCCAGCCTGCAGCATGTTGTTCAGTATACACGGCGGCAGCCTAGAATTTCTGGCCTCTCCGCTGGCCGTGAAGCTTCGATGTCCTCTTCTCCGTCGTCGCGCAAAAGTGAGTTTTGCTGCACAAGTGGTGAGCTCCTGTACCACTGCAAGAAAGCAAGTGCTTCGAAGTGTCTGTCCTCGACGTCATCGCCATCGGGATGGTGCTCAATGAAATTTCGTATCAAAGACACATGAGCAGGGGTACCATTCACTTTTTCATCCGATGGTCCAACGAAGCGATGACAGCGAATGCGGACATTGGGTCGGATACTTCGTGCCCGCAAGGCTTATGACATGGTGTGTATGTACGTGACTTATACTGTGAGCTGTACACTTTCTTTTCAACAATCCTGTACGCCTTGTTTGAGGTCCCAGCCCCAAAAAAGCCCACCGCTTAACATGCTGATGACGAGGATGATAACGATGATGAAAAAGCGATGAAGGATGATATAGATTTTGATGGCGATGATGACAACGATGATGACAACCATGATGATGGCAATGATGATGACAGGGCGATCAAGAAAAGGTTGCTGCGCAGAGACATTTTTCCCCAGACCTGTTTTCGCCCCACAAAATTCAACAAACTTGCCCCAACCTTCAAAATCATCGGCCCCACCAGTGCATTCGCCTTCTCTCCTAACGCAGGCTTCGCTGTCCGGCTTCACAGATTAAGTTCAGCCGTTTTTTTCTGTTGAGGCGGGGGTGGAGGCTGGTTCCTTGTTTGAGACCTGCTCTGGGGACATGATTATATAGGATACTGACGGAAGCCAGATCTGATCAACCTGGTATGCTCGCATAAGCTTGACTCCAAGCTTGAACGGGAGCGACGGCCACACCTTTTCCGATTGAGACCCTTCTTTCGGTGCACTCAACGAGGCTCTTGGACACAGTGTGGAACGAGCACTCGGCTGCCGGCCGAGCCCAACTCGAGGCTCCAAAGCTGTCAGAACTCTGCAAAACTCTGCCACGCTCCGCTCTGCTCTGCTTTCCGCTTAGGGCCATGCTCGCCATGCCCCGCTGAGGCCTTCGTGCAGCAGAAGTGCTTCAAAGCTGTTCAGGCACGAAGCCAATCAAAAAAACATATAGAGACCTTTGAGTGCGCATACGCAGTCACACGCAGGCCAAGCGGCCACGCACTATCGAATTGACAGCGCCGTGTCTGGTGCCAGGTCTTTGCGCGTCAAACATTGATGTGCCCCGATCTGGCCTTCAACGGAATCGCATCCGAGAAGATGTCAGCTTGGCTGCGCCGATTGGTAGCAGCTTCGTGGTGGAGACCTGAGACACTGCCGCAAGATTTTGATGCTGTCTGTGTGCGTGTGTGCGCGGACGTGCGCACTGCTCAGGTGTTGGTCTCCGCACCAGCGCCAGGCACTGCAAGAGATGTCCGAGCTTGCCCAGCTCGTCTGTGGGGGCAAAGACAGCCAAGTCGACGAAGTGGACTCTGACTTTCATCGCAGGCGCACGACTGCCGGCACTTAAGGAAGCTACAGTATGTGTCTTTGAGGTTTCCCCTGCTTGTGTCAGCATCGTAGAATCGTACATCAATGTCTCGGTAAACGGCACCAGATATCGCGGGTACAATGGCAAGCCGTTGTCGTGAAGGGCATGTAAAACGGCCCTCAAACATGTTACACAGAGATCTCTGGGTGTTGACTCAGATTCAATCGTGCCGTGCGCTGACAAAAGATCAACAGCAACAATGCAAATCAATGAACTTCGAAGCGTCAGGATTCGCAGCGTTCTCCTCGAACGAACCGTGCGTTTCGTGGCCCAGCACCCAGCCTGATAGCTCGTGGCCACCTCTTTACTCGGATCGGTGAGGTTGTGCTGGAGGCCAGGGATGCCGATGCGGAGCCTGCGTCAGGGCTTGCCTCGGATGCGCTTTCTGCGCTTTTTTGCCTGCCAGTCGGCTCAAGCGCTTAGGGGTCGAGAGGGGGGGGGTGCCAAGGGGTCAAAGGGAAGGTCCGCCGGCCGGGTCTCTCGAGGCTGTGGAATCCCACCTTCTCAAAGCCTTGGCCGCACAGATTTGCAGGCCCGACTATGTCGTGTGCAGCACGACATACGATGTTCCACCTGCGACGAGTCCGCCGACTCAGTCCATGCGGAAAGCACGTGTGATGCATGCAAGCATGTCATGCGTACAGTACAAGAAGGTATGAAGGCTTGGAGGCTGCTCGGAGGATATTTCCAGTGTCATCGCAAAAGTCACACCGGCCACACCTCAAGTATCAGACTTTTCCACATTTGTAATGTTCATGAGCCTCAGTGTTAGCAAGTGTTGACCCAGTTGATTGAGCGTGGGAAGCAAAGCCAAGAGTGCTTCACGTTTTCGATTGCTGGTGTCAAATGTTTGCAGAGAAAAGACACAACGCTTTGTTGGTTTGCCTCCAGTCTCATCAAAATTTTGGTTGGGTACAGTATGGAACACCGATCCAAATCACTCAAGCCGGGCTCCTGTGGCAAATAGACTAGTGGCAGATGTGACAAGTGTTTCGAACTGCTTCGCCAAGTTGACGCCATTTCGGCTCCACTCGCGCGACCGACCTGCCCTTCAAGTGTCGACCAGCGTCGACCAGCTATCCACTGGGAAAGCCCAGACATGTTGAAGGCCTGTAGTTTCACGGTTGCATTCTGCGAGGAGTGCTGTAGTCCTGTGCCCCCGTAGCGACGTCCCGGAAGGCTGCTGTCTGTGGTCAACGAACTTACCGCCTCGGATGTCGCGAATACTCCTCCCATCAACGACAAGCAAGTTAACGGTGTCTTGTTATTTTGTCGCCGGTGCCTACTTCTCCAGTCTCCTGTACTGCTCGCCGTATTTGCGGATCATTTCGGCAGCTGTGTTTTTCGGGTTGGCTGTTTCCTTTATTCAATCAGCTGTGTCTTGCTTTCTGGTAGCTGGCACGCTTACAACCTCAACCCTGAAATCTAGACCCCAACACCGAACCCAAAGCCCAGCACCCCGATCCTTAAACTCAACTCCTAAACTGCGTCTGGGCGGCGCTCAAGCGGCGGGGGTTTTCAAATCCAATCGGGTTTCGGCTTAAATCGTTTGCATGGATGATTCTTAGTCCGCTCTCCAGAGGGGGACGAAGAGGCCACCGCGACAAAGAGAGCGAGAGATCACAAGTAGCCATTGTGGCTCAAGTATCGCACCATTGTTTGGAGGTCTGTGACACCTCCTGCATTGGGGGGGAGGCGCGGGGTTGACCCGAGGTTGTGCCCTCGGGGGAGCTCCCCGCTCCTGCAAACGAGATCGGTCCCGGAGGGCAACTCCGCGCTCTTCCTTGAGGCTTTTGACAACAGCGAGCCCCGCGTGATCGGCGAGCCTACTCAACTCCTTTGACCGGGGAGCGCTGCACGACTGCCTCTACATCGAACGTCGCTTACTTCTACGTCACGGTCGTGACTGTGGCAGCCCGGAGAACATAGGCAAGTCCGCACTACGAGTGGAGCGATGGAGCAGAATAGCTCTAACCAGGACCGGGAAAAACCACCTCAGCACACCCACTAAACTTGGAACCGCGGACAGACAAAGGGGAACTGCCCCTACCCTGGATGCAGGTGCCCCAGAGTGTTTTCGATGTAAAAAAGGGCCTTCTTTCCATGGAGGTCATGAGCGTGCAGATCCTTGTTGTGCCTTTTTCGGCTGCAGCAGTTCAGACCCGAAGGAAATGCAGTTGTTCCTTCGAGAGAAAAGGATCAAGCAGGCTGTGGATCAAGCTCTCCAGCACAGCGCAACGACTTCTTCGGGGACAAGCACAACCACGAGCACTCCTACGACCTCGCTCCCGGGGAGGCACCCCGGCAAGAGTTCCCGACCATGCTTGAGATGCTTGAAGGGGGAAAAAAGCCACCACAAGCATGACCCCAGCGCCGACAACTGCATCTTGTATGGCGTGGACAACCCGACTCCAGCGAAGGCAAGGCAAATGCTGCTGGAAATGGAAATCAACATGGCCCGAGATGAGGCCCTTAGCGCGAGAACGGCATCGAGCTCCAGTACACCGCCTGCTCCTCCCAAAGCCAAGAAAAGACGCAAAGACAACGAACCTGCCGGACACAACAAGAACAAGCGCCAGCTCCAAAGGCCGGTGACAATGTGGACTGGGACGACCCAGATGTGGATCCCCTCCAAGCGATCTTCGGCATCACGAATCGACAGGTGGCTGCACTGATGGCCAGCCCACCGGCAGCACCTACACCCCCACCTCTGCCACCTGTGGACCCAGTCCGTGCATTTGCGAGTCCACCGGCGGAATTGACGCCGCCGCCTTTACCAGGACGAAAACACGAGTCTACTGCTACGCCCACTCCGCCAACGACCACCTGCTCGTCCACTACGACGTAGTCTCCAGCAGCTTCCTCGAGCAGACCAATGGTAATACGGGGAATAACCCCGGAAGCAGCGGGCGCAGCCAGGGCCATTCCGAGGCCACACCAGAGATGTTTCGCACCGACGAGGAGAAGGCCGATGATCAAGCCTACGACCTGTCCAATGCCACGGAGGACTATGCCAGCACTTACAAAACTGAGACTGAGGACAGGCTCGGGGAAGACCTCGAGAACCCTAGAGCCAACAACCCGAACGACACTGAGGTGAACTTGCCCTCGGCTGGGCTCCACCCTACCATCGATATCTTTGACGCAGACCTTGATGAACACGACCAACACCACCCACTACGGCAACCTGACGGGGGGAATGTCAAAGAAGAGGAGACCTACATCGCAGGAGAGAGCCTTTCTCTCCTAGCCTCCCCGGAGCAAACGCAGGCAGAGAGGGAGTACGATGCACATCTACAAGACCTTCGAGACCTTCAGTACCGCGATCTAGATTTCAAGGGGGAGAACAACGATGATACAACAGGGCGCGAACCTCTGCAAGCACTTCCTGTACTACCTCCAGAGCCCATAGGCCCTCCACCAAGCCTGACGGAGCGCCAAAGAAGACGACTGCAGCAGCTCTTCGAGTCCGGCGGGGAAGTCTCCCGCCTGGCCGACACAGAGACTGATGTGATGGTGTGAAGACGATACCGCGCCCAACAGAGGCAAGAATACCGATCTTACAGGCGGGATAAGCGAAGAGCTGGGGACTGGGAGCCCCATCGCTGACAACCTGGTGAAGAATGGCTGGACATGGACTGATGTCAGCTGAGCGGGAAAACCCGCGCACATGGACTCCTGAGTGGCCTAACCCCTTGATTTACGCTGCAATGGAACGCGGAAACTGAGTAACATCGTGCTGTTGTTCGGGGCATTCTTGGTTGTTTGCATTGCTTGGTTTTTTGCGCTTTGGTTTTCGGAATCTGCGTTCCCTAATTCGGGGCCAATTTGAGCAAAGAGCTGCACGGAAAGTTTCTCTCCTTTCAGTGTCTTTCTAAGCTCGGGGGTCGTACCCCAAGCGGGCACCCGGGCACTCTGTATTCGATCTGTATTCCTGTCCATACTCGCCAGAGGAGCTGTGTCTCCCAACTTTTGCCTATCATCATGGTGCCTACAAAAGGGGCATCTTCCCTGACGGTCTTCACTAGGTTTTGGTTGTTTTGTCATATGTCTCAGGGGGAAGCCCTGCGTACGCGTTTGTTGGGTTCGAACTTTCTGTACAGAGATAATCCCAAGATCTCCATGCCATGATGCCTTTCAGTCCTTTCTTTTTGCAACCGGACTCCGGGGTGATCCCAGTGGCAATGTGATCATCACAGTTTGCCCCGTTTGCACTTTTCTGCTTTGCCACCCGCAGCAGTCGGGGGCGCGAGAGCGCGCAGGCTAGGGGGGAAACCCTCTGGCCCCTGACCCTGGCGAAAGAAAGATCACAACAAATTGAAATACCCATCGTCCAGATCTAGAGCCAAATTCAGAATGGCCGAGCCACTTTGGCAGACGTCTCCTGACATAGCTCTTGCGGCTCGGCAAGCTCCTAGCAAGTCGCGGGCCCATCGTGGCTGCCGCAGTCTTCGGACCCCATGGCAGTTAGCATAAAGACCGTCAAAAGTATGACTTAACCCCGTGAGCTTGCTGATCCTGATTCTTATAGGGAATGGGAGCAAGTCTATGATGAAACAGCGGTGGCCCGAACCACCTTGAGCCATGTGTTGTGGAGCCGGAGCTCCGGCAGATGAAGGTGCCTCTCAGCCGGCAGAGCTGCGCCAGGCAAAGACCCAGGTGAAGATGGATGCTGCAGACATGCGAGCCACATTCGACATTGTCCCTCAGGTTGGTGCGGTCGAGGCTTCTGTTGACCTTGTGGTCGACCGCAAGGATATGGAGATGGACCTTGGGCAGGAGACCAATGACAACGACATGGTCACGGCCCGTGCGACTCATGCTTCTAGGTGCTTGAGGAGAAGCTGTTCCGCCTGGAAAGCCTCTCGCCGGACTTTGCTGCTTTCCCATGTCCCTGGAGCGGGGCGAGCGAAGCTAGGCTGGAGAACCCGACCAACTCGGATGGCCCTTGTTTCCACTACCAGGTTTTGCCGCATGTGCACCCCAGGGCCTTTGACAAACCCCAAGAAAAGGATTGCTGCCCTCCAGATGTTTAAAACTCTTGTCGTTTGTTTTTATGGACAAGGCTCCTGTTTTTGTCTCGCACTTGAGAGTCCCCATTGGGACCAAAAAGATGCCCAGGTCGATCATCCTGATAGAGATCCTCCTCCAACTGCACCACCATCCAGTAACGCCCTAGAATGACATGGGCAGATAACGTTGGCTGCACCGGCCCTAGCCGAAGGCTCCGCATGAGCCCTCTTTCGAGCTTTACTCTTATCGCGTCAGTTCTTGAAAATCGCCAGTTCGATGAGTGACTCTTCCTCACCCAGGTGCAGGGTGCCCAGTAAAAATGTGGCTGCCGGCACCACAGGACACCTCGTATGGTTCTGCCTCTATATGTCTGGGAGTCGCCAGCCACACCCGTCCACCATGCAAAACGGACTGCCTGCATGGGCGTTCGCGTGTTTGCCATTTTCACGCGGATATTTGACATTGTTCTGTTTGTTGGTTCTGGCCGGTAGGGCAGCAGGGCTCTCGGAGGTCCTTCAGCATCATCCGTTGACGTTGATCATTCTTCGCAAGGTCCTGGGTGGGGCTGCTAGATGGACTCTTGCTGCTTGGAACAATGCCATGGATGTGATGTGATGCTGTCCTTGCGGCGAACTGTGCCTACCAGTTGCGAGCTGTTTGTCGAGTGCTTCACTCAAACATGAGCGAAGACCGCCGTACCGTACCAATGCAACGAATTGTCAGTCGGGGTACAAAAAGCCCATTGCAGCAGACCGCAGGGGGGCACACAGTTTTGATAGACAGTTTGGTTTAGACGACGGTGAATACGGATGTGCGGTCCTCATGTGCCACTTATTCGTTGTAGTCCCTTTGTTGCGTCCTGAGATGCAGATGGGACTGTCATCAACTAGGTTGGTCCGTGGACTTGCGCAATGACCACCGTTTTGGCATCCGAAATCGCACAGTCTTTGCGGCTGGTGGCGGCAGACTTGCGCACATCCACGGTCAACTTTGTGGAGCATGACTCTGCAAACGTCCGCACTTGTTCGGTTCTTGCAAGCCAGCAGCAACCATCTGTATTTGGCATCAGCACTTGCAATTCATGGTGCGCCTGCAGCTTCAGTTTTGTTCAACAAGACTTTCGACACCCTGAATGTGCTTTGTCTGTCGATTCACACGCGGGCATCAACAGTTTACATTTACGTGTGTATCTTGGGATGCCGCGGGGAGTCTAGCCTGTTTCTGGACACGCAGTTCGAAAGTGTTGTGCTGTAGGTCAAGCCGACGAGATTGCATGCCAAGTTACGTATGGCGGTATACAGGTGTGGTTCCTGGAAAAATCAGGCCTTCGGTTGTCAAACCTTTTTCCGACTTGCAAGCAGCTTCAGCTGGCAATTCAATGTTGTCAATGCTTAGGTTTCGAAAGTATCCAGACAGCTAAACGAGACGGAGTTCGCAGGTACAGCCTACGATGGCACTGTGGTTGACCCTTGCCCTGTATGGCTTGCAGGTTTTGTGATGACGATGCAATAGTCCACGTGTTACACAATGTCTCTCGTTCAGTGCAGTGTTACTCCGTGGCTTTATCGTCGCATGGAATTTCTCTTGACAGACAAATTGACAAAGACTTCAACTTTTCATTGGTGTGTGCGCCTGCGTGTCTGGGTCTAGAGACAAGCGTAGGATCAACATTCGGGAGATCGTAGACAGAGCACCTCATTCGAAGTCGTGTAGCAGACAGGAGCATGCAGTTCACATATCAGCTTTTGCACATCTCCTGCAGAGCTCTTGCAAAAGTAGGCGCAGTTTGAGGGAGCCAACTGCTTAGCTGCGTAGCATGATCACATCCGATGAAGTTCAGGCTGCGCTCCCTGCCAGGGGGCTTTCGACACAGCTTTGATCAGACCAACAAAATGGAGGGCCAGTACTTTCAGGGTTGTCCGCAGTAATTTGAAGAATTTCTCAACTCCAGCACTCCGCTTGTTCGTGTCCTGAAAAAACTGGGGCATCGAGTCTGTTTGCCAAGCCTTCCCGATTCCCATTAGGGCTGCTCTGGAAGGGTCGTCTCAAGCCACATCTTCGGATTGATTTCCCAGGCTCTGCCAAACCAATGTCAGCTGCCATGTCATATGCACATGGACAGAAGCACTGATGTGGCATGTCGGGCATTCTGCATGGCGAAGTGGCGTGCTCACCCAGGCGCTGAGACCACTTCAGGCCAATTTTTGGTGGCCCAATGAACTAGTGGGATCGCCGACTCGCCCTGCAACGACAGGCGCGGCATGCTGCATCGGGCGCCGCCCTCAGTGGCTGACGAACCGTGGCTTCACCGTGTCAGTCAACACTCAATTGTGTCGTCATCACAATGCTGTCGTTCGAATTCCTCTGTAAAGCGACTAGATTGCGCGCTTCCGGCGTACCTTTCGGTGGTCAGTTGGGCTCGCTGACCAACATGATAATTTCCACCGATGATTGTCTCAGCTTCGATCTGTGGCGTGAGATCTCCTCGAGTAGACGCTCCCTCTCTCCAAGCAGGTGCATGTTTCGACAAGGCACGAGTGTACGTGGCTTTCGTGTTTGTGATTGTTGCAGTTTTCGGCCAGCTGCGGGACGTAGAAGGAGAGTGTGGAGGTCAGCAAGCAAAACTGATTCGGCATCGGGGGCTTGCAGCGGGAAGCGGAGGGACGAATTCTCCATAGTAAAATTATCACAGAGATGTCAGAGATGACAGTCGCTCTGTCACACACGCTTGTGTTTCTTACGTTGCAGGTTGCTTCTGACCAATCTTAACAGAACAGCAATGCTGAAAACTGCTGCCTCTGCGTTTTTATGTTCGTGTCTTGTGACCTCGTTAGTGTGTCGGCACGTCGCTGCTCGCTTTTTTCGATTCGCAGCGACTTTATTGACAATTGCCCTGTGCTATGTGCATCAGCGGCTGGGGCCGTCAAGCGAATTCCCATTGAGCTCGAAGCGCTGGCTTTCAACCCGAAGCTGTCCGTGGATTCGACGGTGTGCTCCGGTTCGGCTGATTCCCCCTCTTGAGCTGCAGTGCACAATCTCGCACGTGCTTCGAACTGCAACCACGCTGCTCGACGTGGCATTCTCGGGCTCAAAGCAAGAGTTCGAGGCATTTTACATACCATAGCTGAAAATCTTGAGTCTCCAGACTCCAGATATCTGGTTTCATCTCTTGCCTTGCCCCACGTGGCTCCACTATCAGAGGATGTGGGCTGCTGCGTGTTCTGCAGCATCTTTTCTCACTCCACAAGACTGATAGTCAGAGGGCCTGTGCCTTACTCTATTTGCAAGGTGCTGTCGCTGCCGTTCCAGGCCTGCCAGACAGGACAGAAGTGGAGCGGTGTCTAGGCGTTAAAGTCTTGAGCAACAAAAGCTGACACGCTTGAATCCTTGATCTGGAGCCAATGATTGCATGGGTGTTGGCTTAGCGCCACGTTGCGACAAGTGTGGTCAAAGTTTCATTGAGCATGGGACGCATGAAACACAAGGGTTGAGGACTTGCCCCCAAGCCCTGACTGTTAGTGAGGATGCGGGGCGAAGCTCGCATCCAGTAGATCACAAGGCGCTGTGAGCAGAACTCGCCTTTCGCCAGCCACGGGCAGGTCTCCGGGCCACGTTTGCTCGCCTGGCGGCTGGGCGGCTGGGTGTGGAAGCCGGCAGCTCGGGGCCATAGGAGGAGCTCCTGGGCCTGCCCGGTCACCAGCCCAGGCGCCGGCGGCGCCGGCTGAGGCGCCTCCGGCCTCAGTCGGAGTTGTGCCAGCGGTGGTCTCTGTCGGGGAGGTGCAGTAACTCAGTAGCCTTCGTCGCCCCTGCAGCCTGATCCTGTGGCACTTGTGCCAGGGTTGCACTGAGAGACGGGTACCAGTGTCTTTCGTCCGGCAACGTGTCATGAAGCGGCTGAAAGTGGGAAACTGAGCGACGGACGCATGAGAAGCACAGCAGACACCTGCAGACGCTCGCACAGATTCACATGGCCAAGGAGACTCAGAACA